>WTXE01000244.1:0-38563 GCA_022496225.1 Russula aff. rugulosa BPL654 | reverse complement strand
GGTTGAAGACATGGGAACAGTCTTCGACTGACTAAACCCACTCATAGACAATATCCTGGAAGTCTGGGACCATTTCTGCAAAGAATTCGGAGCCCAATTCCTAGATACCTCGGAGCAAGAGACAGCGCGAACCAAGTTACAGAAACTCCGGATGGAGCCTGGAAAGATCGACCAATACATCTCAAAGTTCGAAGAACTCGCCAGATGAGCCTGTTACGCAAACCGAGGACCTGGACAGGGAGGAGCTTGACAAGCTTCTCCACACTAACGATGTGATTGCAATGCGTCTTCTCTCCATAGAGTTTGATTCCGAACTGCTCTTTATGTTGCATGCTCGATTTGGTTTCATTCTGTGACTCGTCTCGATACGCTATTGATCCCGATCTCTTCTGTTCTTAGATGCGGACTGCCGAGGCTAAGGATGTGGATATAACCCACCCTTGTCCGTCGTCTACTCTACTGTTTCGGTATGTCTCAGTGATTTGTGTCCCGTTGTGGCTCCCTTTCTTGTTACCTTTACACTCTATCACAAAGCGGCAATCCCAGGTGCGGGTTCAACACAAGCTTTGGTAGTATGTTAAGGTACAGTCTAGTTCGCCTACTATACATTCTGGGACTGGTTGGCTTCCATTACTATACAGTTTGAGTACTATACGCGTTTTGGGACTCTCTATGGGCCATGCTTCCCATATAGTAGCTAACCGGACTCTTTGGTGCCATGTGGTCCCTAAGGCCGAAAGGGGTGAGTAGAGGTGTCCACAATATCGCTTATTTAGGTTTCTTGATTCGAGTAGTACAAACTGTATAAATAGGCTCTAGTACGATAGTGAAAGCCTTAAGCTTCACTAAATCAACCCTGTGCAACTTAACTGTGTCGGATTGGTGTGCGAGTCACTCCCAATCTCCTTGCAGTCAGTCATAGTCCGAAGCCTCCTTTCCTCTTCATCTCAAAACCACTAAGAGGGGAAAGCCTCTAAACTGTTACTTCGCGAAGAACTAATCTTCTTCTATAGAACCCATCACGTCCAAGAAGCGTCTTAACATTTCTTTGTCAGACATACCCGTTCATCGGCATCTAAAGTTATCTTCGAGACAAGTCGTCCGTTAATCGGTTATCAAAGTCGACTTAGAACTTCTTGCTGCACAGAAATATTTGCCTAACGGCCGAACGCCCCACAGAGCGTAACATTAGTGAAGCTTATTTTGTGCACAAGAAACCCGAAATATGTTCCAAGAAATCAATATCAACTTGGAGGGTGGAAACGCCAGACGAGTCCACGTACAAAGCAAACCTGACCTACTCCTAAACATCGTTAAAGAAGGACAATGGATGCAACCACCAGCACGAACAGGAGGATGTGAGGAACCTACTGATGGTTCCTTCGGGGGCACTGGGAGGGGTCTCAAGGCGACGAAGTCGAGGTAGAGGTGTACAATCAAGGAGAGTACGAGCGCAAGGACAAGGGAAAGCGTTGCGAGAGAGAAGCAAAGGGCGAGCAAATATAGAAGCTCAATGATGAAGGCTGTACGAGGTAGTTAGGTGGAAAGGGGAATCGACCAGCTCTGTACAGTTCACAGATGGACAGTCTGAGGACCGTCCTGTCTATTCATGAGGGCTTATATACATCTCTACTGTTTGTACATATGTGGCTTCGTTAACAAGTCAACAAATAGATAAGTGGTCTGTGCGCATGGTCCGGGCACAGATGACATCATGATGACATCATGCAATGAACAGATGATGCGATAGGGCACCAATAGCATTATCCCCTCTTAAGGGACTAGGCCGGCCTAGTCTGGGGCCTGTGGAGCGAAGTGGAGCCAATGATGTCATTGTGGAGCCATGACATCATTGTGGAGCAATGACATCATAGTGGAGCGCTCTAGAGCGGGGCGTCTAGCCCTTGGATCACAGAACATTCTAATAGAAGGGCCTAGGTCTTCCAGAGTCTAGCCCGAGTCAGGTGACAAGTCACGCGTTCCTTTGGGTAAGGTCACATGCAGGTTCTCACGGTCACATGCCATCCTAGGGCTGGAAGGTCACGTGGTTTCCCAGGGTCACGTGCAGGTTCTCAGGGTCACGTGCGAGGGGGACGAACGAAGTTCGTCACAGTATCCCCTCTTTAGGTTGTTGCACCTGCAACGATCGAATAGGTGGCTTTTGTTACACCCTCGGTCATATCTTGGTGCGCGCGCCTTACTGTACTTTTATTCCGCGTCTATGTGTACCACCGGGCCGCTTACCGCGCCTACCGGACTTATCCTGGCAGTTGCCACTATCTCGATACTTAGCAGTTACATCCTGATTCGGTTTACCTTACCAGACCTTCCTATTTCGTCTCACTTTCTCACGCATGTACAGCCCCTTCCTGCTGACTCCCCTCGACTCCCTCTCCATAGATATGTGCACGCGTGAGTCAGTTCTCGTCTGGTCGACTCATTCTCTTCTGCAGTCGACGCGTCATCTCCCGAGTACCTTCTGGTACATTCCTAGACTGCTGACGCGTCTCCTTACTATACTCTGACTCGACTTTAGTATACTTGTATATAAGATCGCTTGTAAAGACCATAGTCGCTTCAGACTTGGTCTCCTTTGTGAATTCAGGACTATAAACATCAGCAAAAGATCCATCTGCTTGAAAATGGCTTAAAAGTCCTTAAAATGGCTTTTTAGCGTCCCAAGAGCTCTCAAGCTAAATAAGCCCATATTTTTTTGTTTTTTGTTTTAAGCATAACTCAGTCAATTCTTGTCCAATTTGCATGCTTAAGGGCTCATTTGAATCGCATTAAAAAGGGCTACGTCATGAATACATAGAATTTGCAATATTCCCACATTTTGCCATTTCAAGCTAAATTAAGAGGAAAAAAGCAAATGGATCTTTTGCTGATGAACCTCCATTAGAGCTTCGCTCGCAGACCCCTGCTCGCTCAGCTCAATCCCTGTCCGATCCCCTTCATCACATCGTACAACTTGCACCTAAGGCGATCCCTTAGATCTGCGAACTGATCTAACTCCGGACCGAGTTAGCTTTGCCTAGACGTACATAGGCGACTCTCTAGTTGAGAGTAGACTCTTCATACGAAGCTCTAAGCGGTAGCTTACCCAGGAATAACTGCCGCACGATACGAGTCGTCCGCTCGTAACAGCTTTGGTGCATTAGGGTGTTGGTTGTGGAATTGTTTGACGAGGTCGGAGGCATGTTTCATACCCGAGGCAGGGATCCAAGAGTTTTCAGATTCTGGATAGCCTTTCCATTTGACCAGGTATCGAATACCGCGGCGGTTAGGCGTGGGTCGCGAGTCGACAACTTTTTCCACTTCGTAGTGGTCGGTTTCTCCTTCTACAATATCTGGTGGGGGGCGTGTATAGTTAGGTCCGTGTTCTTGTGTCTCTTTGTAAGGGGTGAGAAGAGAGTTATTTTTTTTTTTTTTTTTTTTTTTTTTTTTTTTGGAAAGCGTTATATTTCATAGTTAGCTAAGTACCGCTATCTACGAAATAAATGTCAGGCAGCAGGAGATTGCCAGGATCAGCCCTGCCTAACACGCTGTAGCCGGCCTAGGGCCGGGTGAGGTAAGGTAAGAAAAAATGCGTTTATGCACATCCCGGGTAGGGATAGTGTGGGACTCAGGGCACGTGCTCTACGGGGACAGGTATGCGTCGTACCCCACTACCCACTAAAACCTCGCGACTGGCGATCCAGTCATGCGGGAGGTCCCTCTGTTTCTTAAGGACATGTTCCCAGGTGTCTTTTATTTTCTGGAGGGACTGTTTGTCCCGTTTGATTTTCAAGGCTGTGATTCTGTCATCGGTGAGTCTCATGTTTATGGACCGGAGCCACCTATTGCGAATTTCGCTTGGGGTATGGGTGTGTCTTGGATTACTCTTTCACATCGTAGGACCCAGATGAGGTGTGCCGACTCAGAGAGGAGGATTTGTAGGAGTCGTGTTGCTCCTCTTGGTGCGTGTCTTTGGTGTTGGTTTGCTCCCTCCAGTGCTATTTCTGTTGCAGGTGGGGAGATGTTGCCGCAGCCCATTATGGTGCCTATGGAGATTTCGGGCCAGAGCTGAGGGTCGTGGGGCCATGTGTTCCTGGCTAGGTTCCAGATCATTCTGGTTGGTGTCGCGGTGCATTGGGTCAGTACATGATCCATCGATTCTGTTGTGCCGCATGTGGTGCAATTCTGACGGGTTTCATAGTCGGGGATGTTCGCCCAGAATTTGCCGATCTTTTGGGTGCCATGGAGTGTTTTATATAGGAATTGCTGTATGCGGGTGCGTACATTGCGGTTTCGGGTCCCTCTCCATATCGAATCGTCTGTTTCTAACGTGCCATTGTATGCGTGGATCGCGTCTCTCGTTAGTTGGATGTTCCTTACGGTAGTGGGCCGGGGTGTCGGTTCCTTGCGCTCCCGGATCCCTTGGTAAGCGATGGCTTGTGTGATAGTGGCTAACTTGGCGCCTTGTAGGTCGAACTCTATGGGGATTTCGAGGGAGAGGGGGTCCTCGTTGGGCTTGTTAGCGCCTTCTTTGGCAAGGCTATCACTCTGTTCATTTCCTAGGGTCCCGTTATGGCCCTTTACCCATTGGAAGTCGGTGGTAGTGGTGCGACTTCGGAGCAGGAAGGCCGCTCGTCTGAAGAAGTTGGCGTTCTGTACGCCGATCCATCCATGGTCCTCCCAAGTGCGAAGATGAGTTGTTAGGCCATCTATGGCATATTTGGAGTCTGACATTATGGTTAGCGGCCAGAATTTTGGGGTGGAGTCAACTGCTTTTATGATGGCAGCTACCTCCCCGACTTGGTTTGATTGCGGGGTCCTGGGATTCGTATTGCGGCATTCTGTGTATGGTTGGGACCGATCCAAATCCCGCTTCCGCACCGAGCATCCATTTTTCCATTGTTTATGCAGGCACCATCTGTGTAGATGGTGAGTTCTTGGTGGCGGTGGTTGATGTCTCGGATGTGGTTCCGGCGGGCAGGTATAGGTGAGATTCTGTCTGGGTTTGTGAAGATTCTGAAGCAGTCAGCGAGTTCAGTATTGCAGGTGATTGAGGGATCGAAGCGGATTTTTCCGTCAGTCGCCCTCGCCTCACGGTTATGGTTCTTCCTGAAGGGTGTGAGGGATAGATTGTCGTGGTTTTCTCCAATCTCCAGAGGGTTTAACTTGGGTACTATTAGGTGGATGCGGGCTTGGGCTTCTGCTGCACAGGAGTGCGGATGTCTGCATCCCTTGGCACGGTCTCGTGAGCAGTCATTGCAGAGGCATTGAGAGTCAGGGGTGTGTGGTAAGAGGTGGTTCTGGTTGCGTAGGCGTGCTGATGTTGAGATCAGGTCTGCGACTGTAGATGTTGTGTGCTTTGTGAGGAGGCACTTTGCTGCAGAAGTGACTAAGGGTTTTTTTCCGGCTTGCGGGTGATACCATGCAGGGAGTTGGGCCTGCAGGTGCGGGGCTAGTTTAATGGCTGCAAGGTTCGTGTTGTACTTCTTTCCTACTTTTAGCATTCTGCTGATGTCGTTGTTCAGTCGTGCGTGGCGTGGGCCTTTGGTTGGAGGGTTCCAGGTTTGGAGGAAGGAGTTAATACGTGCAAGGCCTGGGATCCTAGGGGGTGCGGTGGAATTGATGATTAGGTCGGTGACTTTGGCCCATACGGGACGAGAGGGGGAGAAATCTAGGTAGGTTTTCAGCCAGGTAATCTCGATAGCTTCGTTCCGGGATCTAATGTCCAGCAGGCTGAGGCCGCCTTCTTCTATGGGCCGGTACAGGGTTTCTAGGCCAATTCTGGGGGAAGAGTCCTCTTCCCAGAGAAAGTTGCGGATAATTTTGGCTAGGGCAATCTCAATGTTGTGGGGCATTCCTTGTGCCTTCGTTAAGAACTGTGTGTAGCCTCCCACTACCGTTTGAATTATCAGTCTTCTTCCTTGAAGGGTTGGGCGGTTTCTCCGCCATCTGTCTAGTGCGTGACGTATCTTGTCTAAGATGGATTCCCAGGGTGTAAGGTCGTCGATGTGGTTCCCGATCCAGGCTCCGAGGTATCGTGTTGCATGGCCATCTTGTGCGATTTTTATTCGGTCACTGAGTGGTTCTTGGTCGTGGGGGTTTATCTTTCGTGTTGTGACAACGGCTGATCTGTGGTTTCTAGTTCCAATTGGTATAATTTCTGTTTTCTCAATGTTGAATTTAGCTCCTGATGCCTTGCACCAGTGATTTAGGATTCTTTCAGCGTCGTCAAATCTGTCGTGTTTACTTAGAAAGAGGGCGGTATCGTCCGCAAATAGGTTTACTAGTATATTCTCAGTTAGGCCTGGGATGGCAATTCCGCTGAGGTTCGGGTCGCGACGTATCATGCAGGCTAGGGGCTCAATTGCCAGGTCAAAGAGGAAGCAGGACAGGGGGTCCCCTTGTCTCACTCCACGTGTGATCTTGAAGGGTTCGCTAAGCACGCCGTTAATTGCTACTCGGGTGTGTGCATTTTCATAGAGTGATTTCACGGTTTTTATAAAGGTCTGAGGGATATTGAAGGCGTCTAGTATCTTCCATAGGTAGTCATGGTGGACTTTGTCGTATGCCTTTTCTTGGTCAAGTGCGATGATTACTCCGTCTTCCTCCATGACTTCAGCATAGTTTATTATCGATTGTGTGAGTCTTGTGTGGTCGAAGATTGACCTTTGTGGAATGAAGCCGGCTTGGTTCTCATGAATAAGGGAGTGTATTGGTGGGGTCAGTTGGAGTGCTAGTACCTTGGTGAGTATTTTGTAGTCCGTGTTCATCAGAGTGATTGGTCTGTAGTTACTGATTTCGGTAGGGTCCTTCTTTTTGTATATGGGGCACATCCAACCGAGCGCGAAGTTCGTGGAAGGGTCGACACCATGTGTTTGGATGTCATTGAAGACATCGGTGAGTACTTGAGCTATGTCGAAGCCATTTTTGTTTGCCTGACAGTCGGCAGTGTACTGTTGGTGGAGGGTTTTCCACAATTCATAGGGGCAACCGTCCATTCCCGTTGCGGTGCCATTTCTGGAGAGGCGTAAGGCTTCTTCGACCTGAGCTTTGGTCGCGTTTCCATTTAGTAGGGTAGAGGAGGGTTCTTCCAGGCGTTGGCTGTCAGGTATTGTTTCTAGGATCTCATGTAGTGCATGTTCATATTCCTCATGGTTCTCTTGGTCTGGTCGACCATCACATTGTAGTGTGTCATGGTAATTTCGTGCAAGTCTTGCCATTCTTTCAGTGTGTCTCTCATATTGCGGTGGGGTAGTGTTTGGGATCTTCAGTCATCAGGAAAAGATCCATTTGCTTGAAAATGGCTTAAAAGTCCTTAAAATGGCTTTTTAGCGTTCCAAGAGCTCTCAAGCTAAATAAGCCCATATTTTTTTGTTTTTTGTTTTAAGCATAACTCAGTCAATTCTTGTCCAATTTACATGCTTGAGGGCTCATTTGAATCGCATTAAAAAGGGCTACGTCATGAATACATAGAATTTGCAATATTCCCACATCTCACCATTTCAAGCTAAATTAAGAGGGAAAAAGCAGATGGATCTTTTGCTGATGGTCGTCGTATAAGGTCTCGTGGCTTACGTTCTTTGCTGATAGCAGACCAGATGCCTCCGAGTCTCTCACCATGGTTGGCTAATTTAGCATGAAGGGTTTCTTTCTGTGAACGTGCGTTGATGCTCTCTAGGTGGGCCAGTTCTTTCGCAAGCCAGGCTTCAGAGACTCTCAGGTTCTCATTTGTGTCTAGGTCAGGATGCGCAGCGATCTCCTTGAGATCTTTTGTTATGGCATTGATTCGGGAGTTTATTTTATGGTAGGTGTCCTTCGTGAATTGTTTCGCAAGGGTGGTGATGTCCTTTTTGAACCCGTGCCAGAGGACTTGTGGGTTGGAGGTGTTACGGTTGGTATTCTCTTCCTTGGCTCTGTCTATGTCGTTTTGGAGTTGGATACCTCGGGTAGTAATTTTTGAGATAAGTTTGTCAGACTGGAGGGAGGCGGTGGGCCAGGTCCATCTGCCGGGCCCTATGTATGGAGCATTCCCGGGGGCATATTTGACCGCTACTAGCCAGTGGTCAGTGGGGGTTGGGGTAGGGGTTGTTTTCCAGTCCAGTGTGTATTGTGCAGTGTCTCTAGCAATATATATTCGGTCGAGGCGTGATTGTATTTGGTGGCCGTTCGCATTGGCTCTGTATGTGAATGATCTGTCGTTGGGATGCCTGTGTCGCCATGTGTCTTCGAGTTCCCATTTATGGCGGAGTTCTCTTAGCGCGGTCACTGCGTAGGGTTCGTCAGGGTGGACAGGGGATCGGTCAATATTTTCTTCAGTGACATTGAAGTCACCGAGCATAAAGTCAGGGCGGCGTAGGCGAAGGATGCGCCGTTTGGTTTCAATATTTTCCCAGAATTGTTTATGTTCTCGTTTGTTGTTTGGGGCATATATATTCAGTAGATTTGTTTCGGACTCATCCCATTTGATTTTGAGAGCTAGCGCACGTCCTTCATGGAGTTCATGGAAGGTTAGTTCAGTCGGCTTAATGAGCTTTTTGTTGATTATGAATGCCACCCCAGCGGATGCACGAGGGGAGTCAGGGTCATGGGAGGTAATAATATGGACTTTGTGTTCGAACAGGGAAAGAATGTCATTCAGTCGAGAGGTGTCGAGATGGGTTTCTTGGATCGCAAGGATTGCGATCTTCAGTTTATTCATAGTACGCATCACAGTGGCCCATTTCTCAATGCCACTCAAGGAACTTGATGGGGCGGTGAAGCCGTTCATATTTAGGGTGGCAATGTTGATAGATGCTCTTTTATTGTTATTTCGAGATTGTTGTTGGCCCTGGGTAGGGGCCTGTCCCGGTATGGGAGGGTACGGGTGTGTGCGGTTGGGTGGAACAGTGTCGCGCATGCGAGGGGCTCTATCCTGGCCAGCAGGATGGACAGCATTCGGGACACTCATTCTCTTATTGTGGTGGTTCGTAAGGAGGGAGACACGGAAGCGAGGTCTTTTATTCGTGCCTTGTGACGGAGTCTATGTACACGTGGGTACTCTAGTAGGAATGGGTTTACATGTGTGGTTTTACTGGTCGACTGGCTCTGACGATCTGACTGTTATACAGCAGTATTTAGTGGTCATGTACATAGGTGCTACTAACGGCGCCCTCGGGTGGTAGTTCCTCGGGCCCTTCCACCTCTGCCACGGCGGTTGGCATTGGAGGGGCGTATTTTCATCGCGTTTTTTGGTCCGTTCCACCCGACAATCTTCAGGAAGGGGCAGAGGCCCCTTGGGTGGTCTACGCCGTTGCACAGGGTGCAGTAGAAGGGGGCAATAATGGTGGACCCTTGCCCCTGCATGGGGTTTTCGTAGGTACATCCTGCAAGGTAGTCACGTAGGTAGATCCAGACATCGTCACTTTTGATTAGGCTACCGAGAGCGTATACGTTGAAATGGGGCTGGAGAGTTTCACCTTTGGTTTTGTACTCGAGGTATGTGACCTTGACGGAGTCTAAGAAGTTGTTGATGGAGTTTTTTACCTCCGTGCGGGCACCTTCGGGGAAGATCTCAGAGATGGTGTCCATGACGGCTGTAACATCTTCACTTTTCCAGACAGCGTGTACCATGTTTCGGATGTCATCGGGGAGGAGGATGGAGAAGCCCTTGATGGTGAATAGGTAGTCAGGGCACGGAGGGTTGAGTGGGGTGACACAAAAGGTGGTGGCTGTCGAGGACCAGACCTTGCGGCGGAGTAGGAGGTCATATTGGGTTTCCGAGAGATTATAGATGAGGAATGATATAGGAACCTCGTCAAGTCGTTCCGCTTCCTGGCTCTGTCTGGGGGCAGAGACTCCGATTTCATGGGATTGTGTGATCTCTGCAGCGGCTGTGAATATTTTGCCTTTGATGTCCTGCACGTTGATCGTTTCGACATCGACGTCGAAAGGGATGGCGATAAGTTTGCTACCCGGGCAGTTTTCCCATTCGGTGACTAGGTCGAAGTGGATGTGGGCGAGGGCTGCAGTAGGATGGGCAATGTGGATATCGGGCATGGTTGCGCAAGTGTATTTGTCAATGGGTTCACGCGGGGGCCTCTATTATTGTTGGGTAGGGTGGCATTGCGTTCTGCAGCTGCTTCGAGTCGGGCTCTCAGGGAAGATGAGAGTCCCGGAGTGGGGAGGGGTGCATGCGAGATGGGAATATGGCCCTCTGAGCGAGAGAGGGAGAGTGGGCGGGGGGCCTTAGGAGTGGTAGCGTGTCCGTGGGATAGGGGGTCACTCATGGAGACGTCGTTGGAGATGTTGGGTTGGCTGAGGTCGGTGAGAGGGGGGCCAGGTGGTTGCCACAGGTGGTAGGGGATGGGGGAAGGAATGGGGAGGGGGTGGCCTCATCTAGGCCAGTGTCCATGTTCGCCGGGGGGGGTGTGTCACACGGCTCGGAAGGGGTGTACGGAACAATTGGATGGTTGGCGGTGTAGTTTAAGATCTGCGCTGCTGTCTCGAGCGTCATGGAGGCCTCTGGCCCCAGAACAGTGGGTGCCAAGGTGGGGTCTACAAGTTCTGTCTCGAGGGTGAGGTCTGTGGTCCTGATTAGCTAGTTAGAGTTATCTGGTCGTGTAAGACCTACTTGTTTTCCTTTTTTTGTTCTTTCTGGCTTCAGCTGCAGCGGCTGCAGGGCCACTCGTTATCGCAACGCGTGCAGCGGTTGTGGATTTCGGGTTGGTATCTTTAGAGGTTGGGGTAATAGACATTGCTGGCGTTCTCGTGGTGGGGGGTAAGGGGCAATCTGGTGTGGTCGGTGTGGTTGGGGTTATTAGTTGGCCATTTATTCTCGTAGGGACAAAGGGACTCAGAGGTTTAACTCAGCTTCTGTATTTGGTGGGTTCGTCGCGTGTGGCACTTTATTGTTCGTGCGTAAGCTGGCGCATGTTGGTCCTCGTGTTGGTGGCTTTGTGGGATTGTGTTTAGGGTTAGGGTGGTCAGGCGGGGTGTTGGAGGGGGTTCGGTGTGGTGTTGTTGGGTGGGTGTCGGGTGTAGAGTGATGGGGGACGGGGGTGTTTGCAGATGGGGGCTGTGGGGTGGAGGATCCGGTGGCAAACCGGTTTTATTCCAGTATAACTATGTGAGGGTACATAATGGACGGTGTCTATTAAGTGTCTATTGGTAAATGTGTTGGGTATCTGTGTTGAGGCGGGTAGGGGGCCGATGGTGGTCGATGGCGAGGTCACGGAGGTCACTGTCATTGCAGTGCTCACTCACGTCTTTTCTCGTCAATCCTTGACCCTGGCTTATGCCGTGGGAAAACCGCCCATGGTGGTGGTTACGGTTCAAGGAGCCCCCTGTTGTTGATATCTTTTCCTTTTCTTTTCTCCTTTTCTTCTCGTTGTTCTTATCGCCTCGCGCTCGACACAAGATAAAACATTGCCACCATGCGGCAGCCGTACGCTCCATTTTTCATCATATTTTAGACTTCCCTTTATGTAGCCACCTCCGAGGTCGCCGACCCTAGACACACGCTCATGTATATAAGACGGCCCTCCTACTTGTCGAGGAGGGCATCGACCCAACCATCTACCTATAGATTTAATCCTATCGTTTTGACTTTCCTTTCATCTCTCGTTTAGCGTGCCTTTCAGTTCTCGGCGATCATCCGGTGGAACCGCTGTCCACACGATCTCGGCCGAGGATATCTTTTCCCTCTCGTTTTCCACTCCCTCTCTCTCTTCCCCTATTTGGACGACTCTTCCACACTCGCAGCACCCATCCCATCTACATGACTCCGTGGCACGAGTGGGATTCGAAGCGTGAACATGAAAATGTAAGATGATGTCGCCTGTGATTTCGTCACCCTCGTACAATATTTACTGGCTTTTCTGATTCTTACGGCTCGAAGCAGTAGGCAAAGCTTTTGTTAGCCAGCGCCAGGATAACTCACTCAGAAAAATGGAGAACGGTCGCCAAAAGTTGAAACACCGAGTATCGAGTATGCCCTCCGACTCGGAGACATTCCCATATTCTCCAATCCAACAGCATACTATGCCAAGGAAATGGGTTTCAAGCCAACATAATTCGGCCTCCGAATTGGACTTGGAACGATGGCTACAGTAAAGACATGCCAGTGCAAAATAAGGTGCGAAAACGACAACAGACACCGTACCGCCTGCCAGTGTCACACGTTCAAATAACGCGGCGTATGATACATGATGAATCATAATACTCACGCTAACTGTGCCGCCTGCCAGAATATCGAGAGCACCCAGCAGGTGATGTATGTATCGGCTCCAAAACCCAATAACGAAAACTAGAATCGAGAACTCCGTGTCACGCACGATTCAAAAACTCCGACTCTACGGATAAACGACATATATAACATTGAAGTCGAGATATGTCTGAAGAGGCACTCGGGGGCGAGGATGATGAGAGAATTGTGTACAAGTGGAAGCGCGTCTTCCAAGACGTGCCGCGCAGGAGTTCGAGGCGCAAGCCGGGAGATCGGGA
This sequence comes from Russula aff. rugulosa BPL654, assembly GCA_022496225.1. Taxonomy (NCBI): domain Eukaryota; kingdom Fungi; phylum Basidiomycota; class Agaricomycetes; order Russulales; family Russulaceae; genus Russula; species Russula aff. rugulosa BPL654. Next base: position 26,086 of record WTXE01000244.1, on the reverse strand, counting down.
CTTGGGCGCGGCCGCGATGGCAGCACACAAGTGGGTAATCCGGTGTCTGAAAAGAACAAAGAAGTGTTAGCGTGAGTCCCCGAGTGCAGACGCTTTTCGCAGCCCAGGACCATACACGGGAGAGGAAGGAGGAAGAGGGAAAAATGGAAACGACTTCGGAAGGAGAATGGGTGGCACGGACTTACCCACATCGTCGTCGTCCGGTCCATCACGGGCTCCCGACGCGCACTACCACCGGCGCGTGTAGTAGTGGCGGGTATTCGAGTCCTGTATGCAGCATTCTGACGATGCGAACGGAGGGTGTTGTGGGTTTGCGGGAGTTGGTAACACCAGCAGCGTGCGAGAATCTCGAAGTCGACAAAGTCGGGACTGCTGATTCGTTGACCAGGGCTGTCATGGTCATGGTGATCATCATCGTCGTTGAAAAAAATCAAACGTTCAAGACGCGAGGAAGGATAAGTATGGGGTCAGCTCAAATGGGCTGTCGAAAAAGGTTGCTGGTGCCATCGTCGTGTCCGATCCATCACGGTACAGGGGGATGGCGGCAAAAGCCAAGTTCTGGCCCAAAGGGCCGCGCGGCCCGTGTAGGGAATCCAGAAACCCGGCAACTAACGATTCAGCAAATACGTGGGGGCTCCTTGAACCGCAACCACCATCATGGTGCGAGATTCCCACGGCATGGATCCGTGGGCAAGGATAGACGGGGACGTGACAACAGGAGGCCTGTGCAATGCCAGTGCCTCTGTCACCCCGCCTACGTTAACCACAGGCCCCCCTCTAAACATGTTCTATCGAACTCTGATGATAACAATCATCAAACGTGTACCCCACCAGCCCACCACAGCTGACTGTAAGACACAACCGAACACCATCCCAATACCACAAGCCGCAGCGGTGCCGCTACAACATCCAACAGTACCAATGCTGTTACACGACTTCAGCCAGTGCTGGACCCAACACTGAGCTCGACACCAACCCAGGCTCTACAGCACGACCATGATGTGCCACTGCCAAACAAAAACCACGCGAGCATGAAAGGGAACTGAGTTGAAATCCCTCTGAGTCCGAACCACCACCTTTTGTCCAATATTAATTGTCCTCAACGCGAACAGAACACACAGTGGCACATGTTCAAACTCCGACCTACAGGGTTCAAACTCCATGCTGACAAACCCGGATCCAAAATAATTGAGACATCGTCATTCATCCTCTCAACGTGCACGCAGCCAACTCTCCTTGCCCCCCATAAGGAAACAGGCCAGTCAGCTGGCCTGCCAAATCGTTAGGGCGAGGATGGCTAAGAAAATAAATAAACTAACATCACCATAACGAAAACTGAAATGAAAACACACATAATGTAAACCAAACTAAGTGAGACAAACAATCCGACATAGGAACCTTCCCCCAAGCAATTAGCAGACATATGTATATCCCATAACTGGGTCCATAATCGTGAGGTTTTAGTGGGTAGAAGAACCTAGCTCCTTGCCCTCGAAGGCAGCAGGATCTGAGTCCCACACTGTCCCTAACCGGGGCGTGCACAATAGCATTTTCCCTCACCCGGTCCCCTGTGGCCGGCTACAGCGTACCTGTCTAGAGCTGACGCCTTCCCGTCTCCTGCTAACTGGTAGTTATTCTTAGACTACGTCCCGCATGTATCTAAGAATATAACGCTTTCCAAAAAAAAAAAAAAAAAAAAAAAAAAAAAAAAAAAAAGATTCAGCAAATACGTTCATTCATTTACGTCCTCTCTCTGTTGGTCAAATAAAGGCGTAAAGGCAGAAACCCCGAAAGGTCAAGTGTGCAGCTAAGACGCCATGATTGCTAAACCAAAACCGTGACGTCGTACAGTGTTAGGACTTTACCCAATTGAAGTCACTCAGTATGACAGGGTAACAGGCCAACATGCACACTCACCTGAGTCTCACATTGGAAAAAATCCCCAGAGCTGTCTGATATTTCTCTGTGCTTCACGGTATACGATCGATGAACAGTAATCGATTCTACTTGGCGTCCAACGCTATACTGTAGTGCGTCAAAGTAAACGCACGACAGAGGTGGACGACTGCCAGCGATCGTGCCCGGTCTCCCGGCCCGACTCGGTGTCCAATGCGGTGCGGCCGTTGGGTTGGACCTCGCCTGTACCAACCCCGTCTTGACTGCCACTAATACAGTATTCCGTACGGCGCAATCCTTCTCCCTTGAGAACCCGATCGAACCCATTCCTGGCAGTGGATTGGGATTGGTCTTCTCTATACCAGATTACGAGACGATCGTCGCATCCGTCAATCGGGTTGACCAGTGAAACATATCTTTTCGGGCGTGATCGGCGAGAAAGGTCCAATTGTCAGTAACGTCTTCTGAAAGTGGAATTTACTGTAGGTAACGTCATCGGGGCGATGTTCTTCTACTATTAAAGCCAGGTCCATTGCCGTATCCATCAGCATCCAAATTCATGTCGTTGTACGTTAAGAAGCCCTTTCTGTATCTAATTCGCGGAACATGTATGCCTTTGGTCGTGACCGCACAATCCCAGGCTCCAATTTCATGAAATATAGTCGACCATCGATGGCGTTCCATTCGTGCGTTCATCCTTCTACCGTGACTTGTTCTCCCGAGGCGGAAGCGCTGAGGGCTGTTTGCTTGCTTGCTTTCGTACTAATCTGGCTCACTCGCTCGGTGTCAGACACGGATCCTGCCCTGGTCCCCTTTCCATTCTCCCATTCTTGACAGTTAATTGACAGTTATCGTGATCATCGATCATCATTGTGTCTTTTCCCGGTGCCCGCTCATCATAGTGCCTTCGGTCATGTTGGTGAAACGCGTAAGAGAAGGCGGCAGTAGCGCGCACGCTAGAGAGGGGCATAAGTGGGGGGAGCGCAAAGGTCTGGAGGCGCGACAAGGATTGAGAGGCGTCGCTTCTTAGGGGGAGGAAAGCGGGCACACAGAAAATTGAGAATAGAATGTCAATCTTTCTTCCGGTGCACATCGCACGCTAAGGTAATAGATACATGTGAAAGCGAAGCACGTCCACCGCCGAAATCCGTGGTCCGACTAACGATAGTCGGCGGTGCCGTCACGGACGGTATTGGCGCCGTGCTCAAGTTCCGGCCGTGGTGAAGACTGAGGCGGTGGTAAAAGTGAGGAAGGGATTAGCAGTCCTGCTATGAGTCTGTGCCCGTCTCTGTGCTTCCGACGGCGCTTTCAGACATCCAGAAATCGACCCTGAGACCATATGAGCCTGGCACTGCTCATTGCAAGGAAGAAGGGAAAGAAGACGCACCGACTGAGCAGGGAGCTCCAGGCGCCCAGGCGGCACTGGTAAATCAAGACGCCGTTCGCATAGACTGATTGAGCGCCCGTACTTTTCTCGTAAAAGTTCCATCACGGTGCGCAATGCTTTGATCAACGTCGAAAGTGATAACCGCCCAGTGAGATTCTCATGACCGAAGAACGACAGTAGTAGCATGAAGGCTAGGCATGCGCTGCGAGAAATGCGTCATAATCGCTGGATGCTTCTGAACATAGATCGGCATGTCTCTATGGATGCATCCCGCAGCATGCCCCGGGTAGATGGGACGACCGCGCTTGGGTTGACGTGCTCAAATTCCGAGGAGAGAACATGATGTAGGAAGCAAAGGTGTTTGTAGGATGATACAGTGACACGAAGTCGAGACTCGAGAGCCGGTGATAGGCTGAAGGGAAGGATGAGAGGACGACCTGGATGCCAATGACCGGAAAGAGTTAGTTTTATCTTTCAAGGTATCAAATTTCACATACCAAAAGCGCCATAGAATAATACCTACTATCACTCCGCTGTCCCAGTGGTTTCATTGGCGAATTCCAGGCAGCATCCCGCAGATTCAGTCCCGACACCATACGAGGTAGTGGGCAGGCGTGGGTTGATGTTGGAGTCGCACGACTTATGGGTTCCCCTTGAGTAGAGCTGGATGCAAATTCGAGATGAACGAGTCGGACTCGTCGGAGAGAAGGGCATAGCAGGTGCCAAGAGTATGGGACTGGTGGCCGGGGTCTGGCGACTCTGGCCACGACTCCCACGAGCTGGCAGCGGCAAAAGCCGGGTCTGGACTCTTTTCCGTTCACGACCAGACCTCGGGGCTCAAGCTAGCGATTCAACAAACACTTTCATTTACAGTACAGTACAACCTATCCCCTCTGTTGGTCCTCCGTTATTCGGAAATAACAGTGCAGAAGAAGAAATGCTGAAAGCTCAAGTGTACAGTTAAAATGCCGTGACGAAGCCGTGCGAAACCAAAACCGTGACGTCGTACAGTGTTAGGACTTCAACCAAGTCATTTCTTCTAAGGCTGGGCCTGTGTCTGAGCTCTCTCTTTTGATTTCTGGTCACTTTACAGTTTTTAAGAAACGCAGCTGGTCTGTCTCAGCCGGTCTGGTCCGCACGGCGCCGGCGCGAAGCGGGAAGAGTACAGTACTCGGGCTGCTCACTGGCAGGCTCTAGCAGCGTACTCAAGGGATCACCTTTCTTGCCGCATCAAGGCAAAACTCAGAGCTCGAAATTTGGAACGATGACCAAAGTATGTCAGTGCTATGAGGATCGAGGACAACAGACACGAACCGAGGCCACCGCTGCATCGCCAAATAATGCATATGATGCACCGATACACTGCAATAACCGCGCTGCATTCCTGTTACGCCAAATCGAATCTCAGTCCAGCCATTGTTTCTTATTGTACTTCTCCTAATAAACCCTTTTTTTGCTGTCGGCCACGTTGGACAGTAGTCGTGTGTATTGCGCGCCTATCTTTGGCGCCTATCAGTTATAAATATACTTTACCGCGCGTTTGAGGCGTGTTGCTCTTCTCTTTCCCCATTACCCACGACCACTATCCTCCCTCAATTCCTCCCCCCATATGTCTCGCACTCATCCCACTTCCACAAAGTCCAACTTCCGACTCATTTTCGATAATGCTTTGAAACGTACAAAAAACGTACCAAGATGGATCCTCTCACGCACCCGCTCGCCGACCGGCTCAAAGCCTGTGATTCCGCTAGCAGCATTCTCACGTGCTTCAACAGCATGTCCAAGAGCTTAATCAGTCCCAACCCAACAACCTGAAGTGGCTGCACCCAACTGTGAACGTCCTTCATGCCCTCTCAAAGCCACTCGGAGAAGTTGTCGGCTCGGTATGCTTCAGAACATGAATTTGTCTGAGATCCACCCTCTCATATTTGTCTGATAGGTATTCTCACCTGCAAAGGTGATTTTTGTAGGAATTGGTGTCCTCCTTTCGTGTGTATCTTCTTAATGTCTTTGTGCGGCCCAACGTAATACGAACGATTCTCAGACAGCAAGGCTGTTCGCGCGGACCAAGTGGCTCTTTCTGAGATGTTTGAGCGCATAGAAGCATTTTTCGGACGTCTGGAAATATACACTGAAGTGGCACCAAATGAAGGAATGGTGAAGACGATCACAGCAATCCTAGTGGAGGTCCTGAACTTTATCGGAATTGCGACAAAAGAAATGAAGCAAGGTCGGACGAGTAAGTATTTCGTTTCCAAATGAGTTCCCGATGATAAAGCCATTTTCAGAAAAATATGTGAAGAAACTGATGGGAAAGAATAATATTGAGCATGCGCTGAAGAGCTGACAGACTGACGCAAGAAGAGGCTCGAATGGCCTCTGCGCAACTTCTGCAGATCACGAATGCATCGATAGCGAAGTGAGGGAAATTGCGGACAATGTGCATGTCGTCGACGATAGAGTGGCTGGCGTCGACGACCGTGTGGCCGGCGTTGATGAACGGGTAGCCAGCGTCGACAAACGGTGGCCGATGTCGATGAACGGTGGCCGGCGTAGATGAACGCGTGGCCGGAGTCGATGACGCGTGGCCGGAGTCGATGAGCGTGTGGCCGGCGTCGCTGATGGTGTAGATCGGATCGAACGTTCGTGGTTCCCGAACCGCATTCATGCTGGACATACAGGCTCAATCATCCTAACAGGGGATCAACTACAACAGAATCTTCGTAGATGGCTCTCGCCACAAGATCCATCTACGAATCATAATATCGCCTGCAACGCCCATCATAAGGGAACGGCGACCTGGTTTTTCGAGGAAGGACGTACAAGGAATGGAAGTCAACAAGTTCCGAGTCGCTACTCTGGGTTCATGGGAAACGTGTGCCCTGTCCCATTCTGCCGCCTGATGCCACCTAATAACATCCCTTATTTGTAGCTGGCTCCGGCAAGAGCATACTTTGGTTCGTACATCATTCACTTTTTTTTGTCGAAGACAACTGAGTCGCTTGTCGTTTTCCAGTTCCGCAATCATCCAAGATATCGAAGCCATGTGCGATGCCGGCCAAGCCTCTATGGGTTTTTTCTATTTCGACTTTCGGGACATCAACAAACAACACTGGCGTGACCTAGTACTTTCCCTTCTCATCCAACTTTCTTTTCGCTCTGCCCCTCGCCGCGATATTCTATCACAAATTTATTCCGATCACGACCATGGCGCGAAGCAGCCTAACGATGACACTCTGACACAGTGCCTGAAAGGTATGCTCGAACTCCCGGACCAGCACCCAACCTACTTAATAATCGACGCCCTTGATGAGTGTTCCAACGTCTCTGGAATTCCAACATCTCGCAAGCGGGTCCTTCAGCTTGTGAAGGAGCTCGTCGACCTTCATATTCCAAACCTTCATATATGTGTCACAAGTCGCCCCGAAATTGACATACGAGACGTCCTCGAGCCTCTGACCTCCCGCCGAGTGTCTCTCCACGATCAGAACGGACAAAAGAAAGACATCGAGGACTATGTTAGGTCTGTCGTTTACTCGAACTCAGAACCAATCATGCGGAGATGGAGGAAGGAGGATAAAGAACTCGTGATTGAGATTCTCTCCGAACGAGCTGACGGAATGTAAGTAAATTGATTTACGTTCGTAATTCGTGTCTGAATCATTGGACAGGTTTCGATGGATATTCTGTCAGCTAGAAGTTCTACGTGACTGTATTCCGTCAAGTGTCCGACGAACGCTCAATGAATTGCCCGAATCTCTGGACGAGACGTACGAGCGCATACTGAAGGAGATCAAGAAGCCGAATAGGGCGCACGCTCGACGGGTATTACAATGTCTGGTTATAGCCGTCCGGCCCCTTCGTGTTACGGAGCTGGCAGAAGTACTCGCGGTCGACTTCGATGATGCGGAAGGGATCCCTCGGCTGAACTCAGATTGGCGGTGGGAAGACCAAGAACTAGGACTTCTAATCGCATGCTCGAGTCTGATTGCTATTGTCGAACCCAGCGATAGAGACTCGGAGGCCGAAACTGACGATGGCGACTCGCATGTCGAAGTTGTTGATTCGCGGATCGTGCAATTCTCACATTTTTCCGTCAAGGAATTCCTGACCTCGTCTCGCATCGCTACCGCAAGTGGAGATGTCTCAAATTATCATATCGATTCGGGGCCTGCGCATACGATTCTGGCGCAAGCTTGCCTGGGCGTTTTACTACAAATACAAGATGACGTTGAAGGGCGTACACCCGAGGACCATCCGCTGGCTCGATACGCTGCGGAGCACTGGACGACTCAAGCGCAATTTGGGAAGGTGTCGTCACGTTCACACAAAGGGATGGAATATCTCTTCGACGCGAACAAACCACACTTTAACGTGTGGCTCACGCTATGCGATATAGACACCTACCCCAACTATGATGCAACCTTTTACCAGTTCGCACAAAGAAGAAATCCCCCGCGGCTCCCCTATATTACGCAGCACTCTGTGGATTCCACGATCTCGTAAAGCACCTCATCACCAAGCATCCGCAGGATGTGAATGTAGATGGGGGCTACTATGTGCGACCACTAGTGGCAGCATTGGCAGGAGAACACTTCCAGACGGCAGATTTACTCCGTCATAACGGCGCAGACCTGGATGTCCGGGGCCAATATGGGACAAATCCATTGCATGGCGCAGCCTATTCTGGAAATTTGGAGGTGGTCCGGATATTAATCGAGTACGATCCCGCCTACATCAATGCCAGGGATGAGGACGGCGAGACGCCGTTACATTGGGCATCAACAGGTCATAATTTCAAAGACGGTTCTGTCCTTCGATTACTGCTAGAGCATGGTGCAGTTATAAATGTGCAGGATCAGGACGGCTGGACCCCGTTGCACACGGCCTCGAGTTATGGGGCGCTGGAGGCTGTGCGCCTGCTGCTCGAACACGGTGCTGATGTAGAGGCGAAGAGGAATGACGGCAAGACCGCATTGCAGCTTGCGGCTACAAGGACATGACGAAGTCGTGAAATTTCTGCGAGAACATGCAGCCAAGTAGAAACACCTTGTAGCTTTTAGTACTTCCGTATACGTATCCAATTTCTTGTCGATGATAGAAATACCATCGCATCGTGTCATTTCTTCTTCTCGTTCACTCATTGTAACGCGCCGTGTGTGGCAATAATGCACGAATAGCAAGCTAGCTACTCATGTCCCCTAACTAAACTAACGTGCGATGGAGGCCCATTATGAATCTCGGGAAACACCAGAAACGTTCGGTTTCGGAATCGAGTTGAGTGAAGTCTAGGTAGTAACTTAGTAGCGATGGTACTAATGCGTATCCAGTCTTCCAGTCTTCTCAGTTTAGGGTCCTGCGAACGCACGCGTTTTATTGATAAGCATAAGGTAGTGCGGCAGATTCGGTTGGCATTATATACTGTGCTCTTGGTGCACTTGATCTAGTTGGAAGCGGAGAGTCGGAGGAGGGCCATGTGTGAAGGAAGTGAAGTAAGGCTTCTAATTGAACTCGGATTCAGTTAGTGAGTTTGCCCATGTCGAGTGTGTGGACGTATATCCACGGTGTCAATCCCACTCATCGAAACAAGGAAAGCAAAAGAAAATCGCATTTTATTCATGATTCGAGGGTGAGGGGATGAACACGAGTCATCCGTGGTTCAAATGAAAGAAATGCGTGTTATAAATGCGTCAATCTGTCAGTAAGGGACAGCGGCTCTCAGAGGGCTTTGCAAGACGTGAGGATAGCGTGAAGAGGATAAACTTGAAGGTGAGGGTAAGGGTGAGGAGGTGGGTAGAAGGTAACGGAGCTCATGTACACGTAACAGTAAATATGGTTTAGAGTTGTTGGTCGAGTTCGGTGTAAAGGTAGGGGGGTAAGGGGTAATGGAATGGGAGATAGCAAATGCGTGAAAGATGAAAGCATGTCATCGTGAGCAAAGAACTCTAATAGTAATATAAACAACAACTAAATACGTGCAGGTTAGGCCGAAGAGCATTGCAAGAGGAAAGCCAAAAAAAAATTGCGAGTAAACAACAGCACCGAGAGATGAAAAAGGCACGTTCCAGTTCAGTTCAGATCAAAGAGGCATGAATGCATGAACCCCCGCGTGTGCGGCGGCGCGTAATGTCCGTACCACCAGTACCCTCCTCGTCTCACATCTCCGGCGTACGCCCGTCACCGCCCGAGTCCGTAGTCCGACTAACGATCGTAGGCGAGCTGTCACGAACGATGTCGGCGCCGTGCTCAAGTCCCCTGACGGATGTGGTGAAGAAGATTGTGGAGGTGGAGGCGAAGGCGAGGAAGGGATTGGTACTCCGGCTGGAGTATGTGCCCGCGTCTGTACCCGTGAAGATGCTTCTGACATCGCCTGTGCGAGCGTCACCGTCCGTGTTGTCGTCGACCCCCGCTCGTAGTGTCTTCCGACTGCACGGACTGTGACAGAATCGACGGCGATGGCGGTGTCTCCTCTTCCTGTTGTTGTTGTGCTGTTGTCGTGAACCCTGTGACCCAAACGAGTGAACCGATTGTAGTCGTGAACCCTGACGCTCCCTCTCAGATGATAAAGAATTCGAGCTACGCGCACGCGAACCACTGCTCCTTGGTCCGGTGACGCCACCTGCCCTCTCGCTGATCTCGCACGCGAAGACATCGCAGCCGCAACAGCAGCAGCAGCAGCAGCCGCGGAAGACGACGATGATAATGAAACCGACGACCGTCCCGGATCGCCCTCAAGCGTATGTGCACGCACCCCAGCGCGCCGCGGCAGCAAGCTGCCGGCCCACCAACGACGGGCAAGCCGAACGTATGGCTTTCTGGGTTGCTCAGCGCTCCCTCACTCCCATCGACATCAGACGTGTCGCCCAGGCGCACGGCGCCAGTGGCCGGGGGAGAACTTGACTGTGGCATACGCCCAAGGACGAGCTCGATGCTGGACCGCGATGCGCCGCCGATGCCCTGAATCAGGCTGTGTGCGCGGGCACGTCCAAGCGCCAGTGATGCGCTAGAGACTGAGACATGGGAATTGTGTCGTGAACTCCCGCTGCCTGAAGCTGAACCCGAGCTGTATTTCGTGAACGAGAGCGGGATCGGAAAGCGCCACTGATTCGTGCGAGGGACGCCGCACTGCCGTTGCGTGAACCGAGTAACGATGCCCTAGGACTCGGCTGAGATGAAGGTGCAGAAAGAAGGCCAACAGAATCTTCGCGTTCGCGCGCCTCGAGTGAGCCATCAGGTGAAGGCTGTCCCGAGCGGGATGCGCGGTCGTCCTCGCGATCAGACTCCTGTAAGACTTCCGAGCCGATGCTCTGACGCAACTGACGGTGCCCCTCGAAAGTTTGTCGTGGCCTCGAGGCCGTAAGACCGCCCGCTGGTGTAGGGGAGACAGGATTTGGCGCTGTCGAAGGGCGTTGGCGGCCACCTCCAGCAGCTGGATGGCGTGGGGGCATGGGCATGCCGCGTACATCCTGCGGGCTCGGCACGGACGAAGAGGGAGAGACAGCCGACGTGGGGGAGCCAGACGGCGATGAGGAAGCGGTCTCCACATTGCCTGTGCTACGCGTCTCGTGCGATTCGCGGGTTGAGGTGCTCTTGCTTGTGGTGTCGCAGTCGCACGCGAGAAGGCGAAGGGAGGCGAGCCCGTGGATGACATGCTGCCCCCTCGGGCTGGGTGTCGAAACGCGAATGGGTAGCGGCTGGGAATGGGCTGGCCAAGGCTCGAAAGCGAGTTGGATGCACGGCCAGAGAACGATGATGGCTCCTCGCTTGACCAGGGATTGAAATCTTCCTCTACCTCCTCCTCCTCTCCCCCGTCCTCGCCTCGACCTCCACCACGATATCCCCTCTATCTCTATCTCTTCCTCTTCCTCATCACGACCTCCTGCACTCCCTTCCGGTACGGCAGGAGAAGGCGGAACGGATCTGCTCTTGCTCGTTGCTATCTCGTGGACCAAAGCCAGGGAACGGATACGGGAGATTCTTGAGCGGTGCGTTCTTCTCACCCTCTGCCATCGACTTCTCATGAAGAAGAGCCTCCGGCGGTGGGGTTATGCCTTCCTGTCCGTTTCCATGTCCATTCCCCGCACTACTCCTGCGCGACTGAGCGCCACTCGGGCTCTCGAACAGGTCTCGCGAGAGCATGCCCCTGCGAGCTGGCGGCGGTTGCGCAGCACCGCCGAGTCCGACCGCGGCGAAGACCTTCTCGATACCTTCGAATCCACCTTCGAGGACGCTCGGCCGACTTCTCACTGCGCGGTGCGCGAAGCGTGAGACAAAACTCGTACGCCTCATAGACAAGCAGGAAAGTGCATTGTTTCCAGCCCAATGAAAGTTCATTGGCGCTGCTGGCACTCATAGCTGCGGCCATGCCCGATTCCGACTTTTCGCTTCGGATCGAAATCGCACGACCGACTTCCTCCTCCCAGCAAGAGCGAGGCCCAGAGAGCCCGGCACAGCCATACCAGCTAATATGAGAGAACGAGATTAAGTTTATATTGTTTTTAGAATAACAAATCACAAGTAAGCGGAGAGCGATGCACCAGCTGAGCAGGAGGAGAGTGCTCCAGGCCGCCCAGCGCCATTTGCAGTCAAAACACCTTCAGCATAAGCTGACGGAGCTCCTGTTCTTGTCAAAGAACGTTCCATCGCGGCTCCCGATACTCTGATCAACGCCCGAGAGTGATAATCTCCAGGGAAATCACAGGACTGAAGAACGAGAGCAATAGCGCTTGGGCCAGACCTGCGCGCGGTAGGAGCGTCACGATAGTCGGAAGGTTTTGGGCATAAAAATAGCACATCTCTGCGAGCGCATCGCGCAGGAGCCCTCTGCCGAAGGAAGGACCGCGCTCGAGTTGACGTATGGGAATGCCGAGGAGCGAATGTGCTGGAGAAAGCAGAAGTGGTCGTAGGATGACATGCGACAAAGTTGAAAGCGGGATGGCATGTAGATGGAAGGATGAGGGGACGACCTGGAAGCGAGGATAATAAGTCGCTTATATGACTCAAATTCTTAGTACTCACGAAAGCGCCAACGACGATAATATGAGTAAAGGACCTCATAGCCAAGAAAGACGCCGAATATCCAGAGGATCCAGCACGCGATATATGCAACGGCGCCCAGGACCCAGTTATGACCTGAGCCGGAACTCCGGGCGAGTCCGGATTAGGGAACTTTGCAACTCTACGGATATAACTTGGTTCAGCAAAACACAACAACGGCACCGCGGCACAAGCGGACGATTGAAATCAAAAACGTCTGGAGAGGCACATGTGCCAAAACGAGGAAAGGCCATAGATAAAATGTATGCGCGTTTTGAAGGACGGATCGCGCAGGGTTTCGAGTGCAAGCCCGGAGATCGGAACTTTGGCGGTGTCGCGATAGCGGCACGCAAGCGGGCATCCGGTGTCTGAGAAGAAAGAAGTGTTGTTGGCGAGAGTTCACCAATCGCAGACCTTCGCGGCACCACCACCACGGGACCATATAAGAGAACAGAAGAAGGATGAAGAAGTGCGAGGGGGGAAGTGGTGGTGACACCGGCAGTACTGCTTACCCGCGTCGTCGTCGTCCGATCTGTCCCCTGCTGCTCTCCCCGACGACCACCAGCGCCACGCCTGTGGCGGAGGTGGCGGCATTCGAGTCCTGCATGCTGACGATGCGCACGGAACGTGGTGTGGGTTTGCGCCCGCCTGAGAAAGGCACGGGCGTCTGCTGTTGAAGACGCTCCCCCTCACTGGCACCGCTGGCCGGCGGGCCTGGGCCTCCTCCTCCTCCCCTGCCCCTCCTGAGTGCTGCTGCTGCTGCTCGGCGGGACCGTCGGAGCAAACATCATCGCTGTGCTGAGAGAGTGCAGGGTTGAACCTGGGGCGGGAGGTGGAGGACGCTTGGGAAGCCAGGAGGGATAGCCCTCGCTTGAAGTGGACGCGGGGGATTGTTGGAGTATTGTTGGCTTGGGGCTACACCACCGATGGACTGGGGAATCTCGACTTTGACGTAATCGGGACTGCTGATTCGTTGACCGGGGACGTCATGTTCATTGTCGTCGTCGTCGTTCGTTGTTATTATTGTCATCGTCGCCTTCGCTTCGTCTTGTTGTCTGCGTGGTGGATCGGGAGTGGTAGGGTATGAGATATTAGAAGACGGGGATAATCGTGCCATGATTCAAAAATAGTAAAAGTGGAAAAAATAGGTATACAGTTAATTGAAGTGAAGGTGGGGGCAGGAGAATAAGGAAGAAGAAAGTGAGGTATCGCGAGGGTAAGGCGTTGCGACGGAGGCGGTGAATTTTGTCTATTTTTGTTCATTTTTTTGTTACGGGGCGGACGGGGAGGGTGGAGGATATGAGCAGGGACTGACGGTGGTATGACACACGTTGCCACGTGTTGGTGCCTCGAGGCAAAGTCAGAGGGGCGTCAGAGCAAGCGAGGCAACACGGCCAACACGCCAACTTCGAACCTAATAGGCACGCACGAAACTCTTTTCGTTCTCAAACCTTTTTTTTTCTCGCGTGCACCCATTTACTGTATTCCGTTTGACTTTACATCCTTCACGGTTGGCACAAAAGAAAAATAAGAATTTCTAACGGCATTGTTACTGTAAACTACGACAAGCAGCAAGTACCGTCGGGTCACAAACTTGAACACCTCCGAGTCCCTCCTCACACAGACCCCAAATTGACAAGTCACAGAATCTCATTGGCTTCTTCGGCGTCAAAAACGCCCGCGGTTGCTGTGTTGTTCACACATGCGGCAGAGGCGGCATATCATATGGAAGCTGATGCGCTGATCATCCGCGCAGCGCATCCCAGGTAACGACAAAGATCTTGATCGAAAGGTGTCCATCGCCAGGTCCAAAAAGGTAAAATTGGATCCAAGGCGAAGGGTGGACCAAACCACTTAACAGCGGAACCGAGCCAACCAAGAAGCAAGCTTGCCCTGGCTCGCCTCGTGCCCATTCTGCAACTGCGGGGAAATAAGCAACGTCGCGTTCCTCTATTAGGGTTGTAAATTTCCGCCCTTTTTCGATAATCGATGCACAAAGACGCAACGCACCTTGCCAACCAAAAACCGAATCCAGTTCCAGTTTCCACCCTTCAGATTACATATCGATGCACCCAGATTGCCATCAGTAAACGGACTTGTATAGTTTAATTTCTCAAAAGAGAAAAAAAGAGGGGCAACCCGAGCAACCAGAACACGGGCCTCAACGGACTAAATGCACCTTAAGCCCGAGCAACTCTCTTCATCTATCGTGTGCCCAACATACAGTTCACACTGTCCCGACGCGGCCATAGAGTAATATGGCAGCGCCGTGACCATTTCATTTGCGAACACCGTTTCCACGGCGATACGGATGGCTTGCACACGAAACCAGCGGTCGCCCAGTATCGATACCCATACGTGCCGCAGTAAGCTTCTCCGCGCCAACAGTGCGCGTTGAAATCGAGCACTTCTACGCGACTTTCCCCCGTTGGCTGCAGAACGGGACATACCAGGGCTACCGTCACGGGCACAAAGAATCGCGTCCAGTGTGGTCCCCACTCCTCCCATGGCACGTCTACTGCGCCGGTTTCCTTTCTCTCTCGGTGGGCATCTACGTATTCCATGAGCGTCTGGTTGTGCATCACGAAGCATACTGGTTGTCATCGTCCCCTGAGCGTCGCTGAATCGTGGTGCAAGGTAAAGACATGAATGCAAGCGTTGTGCGCTGAAGCGAATGGTACGTCGGGGAGTGAACGAGCTAGTAATGGGCCGGTCGTTGTGGTAGCTCCACCAGGAGACGATCATCGTGGGGTGGAGGGAGGTGCAATGTCGCCATGCGTCGGCTGTTTGTGTGAGGAGGGATCACGGAAGCTGTAGATATGAATCTCGCCGCCGCCCTTGAGCCTCGTGACCATGCATGCCCGTGAAGAGAGGAACAAAACGTCGGAACCTCACAAATGCGTTCTGGAGCTTGATTCTCTTCCATGAACTATGCAAGGGAGTACTGTGAGAAGGAATAAGGGATGGAGAAATGGTTTGGGCGCACCATGAGTTCCTCTTCAGACATCCGTCCAGATGAACACAGCGTGCCACCTACTGACAGGCAGGGCACCAGTGGCCGGAGCAGAATCTTGCTGCGGTATACGCCCAGCAGAAATTAGAACTCGAGCAGGGTCTCGATGGCTGCATGCAGGCGAGCGTCGGTGTCTGTGAAGAAAAAGGGTCTCGCGAGACTCGTCCGAGCCAAGGTGCATTCGCACGGGGCCATATACACGGGAGCGGAAGAAAGAGAACGAAAAGAAGAATGATGGAGGAAGAGAGGGACGGCATCGGCACTTCTTCGTTACCCGCGTCGTCGTTGTCAAATTTGTCGTGGCTCCCGATGCGCTACCACTAGCAGCACCTGTGGTGGTGTGGCGGCATCCGGGTCCTGCATGCTGAAGATGTGAACGAAGCGCGGTGTAGGTTTGTGCCTTTCTGATTGCGTCTATTCATCCCGAGTGATGGTCGCGGCCGGGAAGTAGGCAGGGCGTGGAGTCGTGGACCGCCGTCGGAGCCAAATATCATTGCTGTGTGATGAGCAAGTTGAGGGAGCCCTTTGGGGCCAGCTTTCGCTTGGTGGACGATGAAGGCAGTCGGCTCGGGCGATGCTGGCAGTGTGGTGAATATCGACTGAATCTCGACGTCGACATACAGTAGTTGGGGCCGAGGGCCAAGTCCAATCCGGGAAAGCGGCCCGGGCACTCGCTACCCGACCTTGGCCCCGACTTCAAGTTCTCCAAGCTCCAGCGCCGCTCTGCTCCAGACTACCAGTTCAGTGGCACACAGCCAGACTGTTGAGGTCGGAGGCATTTACACAAGCGATGAGGCAGAATCGGTGAGGATAGGATATAACCAGGCGCCCAAGTTACCATGTACGTTCAATTGAACTTGGCTTACCCATCCTCGTCTTTTGATATTTATGGTGCTCACAGACTGCAATGATAATGCGTGGCAGGTGAGATTGTCGCGAAACGATGACTCTCGTTACGGTCCTTGAGGCCTTGAGGAGCGAAAGTGGGGGAGGGTAAAGGTCCGGTGGCGCGACAGAGGGTGTGGGAGGACTCGCTTCTTAGGCGGGGGCACGCGGGCACACAGTGGAATGGGAGTAGAATGTAAATATTTATTCCAGTGCACATCGCACGCTATATACTAAAATAAATAGGTGTCTGACGTGTGAATGCGATTCAAGCGAAGTACGTCTACCGCCGCCGAAAAGCGTAGTCCGACTAACGATAGTCGGCAGTGCCGTCACGAACGGTTTGGGAGTCGTACTCAAGTTCCCTGGAGGCCATGGTGAAGACTGTGGAGGTGACAAAGGTGAATAAGGGATTAGAGGAGTCCGAGTATGTGCCCATGTTTGTGCTTCCAACGGCGCTTCCGACCATCCAGAAATCGATACTGAGATGAGATGAGCTTGGGAATTGCTCTTTGCAAGGAAGAAGGGGAAGAGGACGCACCGTCTGAGAAGGCGACGACAGCCCTCCAGGCAGCACTGGCAATCAGGACACCCTTCGCATAGGCTGATTGAGCGCCCGTGCTTTTGTCTATGAACGTTCCATCCACAGTGCGCAATGCTTTGATCAACGTCGAGAGCGATAACCCCACCGGTGAGATCCTCACGACAGTACTATAGTAGCATGAAGGCTAGGCTTGCGCCACGAGAAATGCGTCATAATCACCGAATGATTCTACGCATAGAATCGGCATGTCTTTATGAACACACATCCCGCAGCGAGCCCTCGGCAGATGGAAGGACCGCGCTTGGGTTGACGTGGGGAAATGCCGAGGAGAGAGGAAGCAAAATTGGTTGTACGATAATACAACGATGAAGTCGAGAGCCAGAGATAGGTAGACAGGAAGGATGAGAGGACGACCTGAATGCAGATGATGGAAGAGAGTTAGTTTTATCTTTCAAGGTGTCAATTATCCACATACCAAAAGCGCCAATGAAAATAAAATGAGTAGAGGGCCTCGTAGGCACCGAATATCCAGAGGTAGCACGTATGTGTGTGTGACGGCGACCAAGATCCCGTGGATTCATCGGTAAATTCCGAGCCGCATTCGCCTCAGTTCCGGGCTGCCAGGCTCTCTTAATAGGTAACGGTAGAGAGATATCCGTGTTAGGACTCAGAGAGACGGTCACCGGTCTACCAGGTTTAAACTCAGATCGATCGGTCTAGCAAGATATCGCGTTCGGACTGTCATCACTGGTCTAGGCTGTAGTGTGTGCAGTCGCATGACCTGTTATGTCCTCGAGGCGGTCCTCGAGGAGCTGCAGGATCGAAACTATCCTTCACGAGTATGGTCACATGGTCATGTGTCATAGTCCAGGCTTGGGCCGCGTGGCTTCGGCAAAAGCCGAGTCTGGACCCAAAAAAAGGGGCCGTGTACCTGGACACGTTCGGGTCCAACAACTTTCATTTGGTACAGTAACACTCTATCACCTCCGTTTCCTCCCTCTGTTGGTCAAAAATAAAGGCACGGAACCGGAAATACCAAGTGTACTGCTGAGACAATGTGACGAGCTGTGCGAAACCAAGACCGTGACGTGGTACAGTGTTAGGACTTCGACGAAAACAATTCTCCTAAGCATGCCTGGGTCTGGAATCTGAGCGCCATGAGCTCTCGCTTTTGAGTTCCGGTTGCTTTAATATGCAGAGTTGTCAGCCAGTGTAACTGGTCAGCCTCAATCTGTCTGGTCGACTGGTCCTCATGGCGCCGGAAGAGTGCTCAGGTCGCTCAAGCTCTAGCAGCATACGTTTTCTTGCCACATCAAGGTAAATGATGCATCCGGTATTCCTGGTACACCAAATCAAATCTGGGTCTCCCAAAGCCATTACGCCTCATTTTTCTCCTCTTTTTTGGTGTCTTCCCTGGCCACGTTGGACGTGTCTTGCGCGCCTATCTAAAGCGCCCGTCAGTTATAAATATGCCGTACACGTTTGTGAGGCGTGTCGCTCTTCTCTTTCCCCTTTACCGACGATTCTACTATTCTCCCCTCAATTCCTCACTTCCCCCTTATGTCTCACACTCACCCCACTTCCACACCGTCCAACTTCCAACTAGTATTCGATAATGCCTTGAAAGTGTACCAAAAACGTGCCAAGATAGATCCTCTCACGCACCCGCTCGCCGACCAGCTCAAAGCCTGTGATTCCGCCAGCAGCATTCTCACCGTGCTTCAACAGCATGTCCAAGAGCTTAATCAGTCCCAACCCAACAACCTGAAGTGGCTGCACACAACTGTGAACGTCCTTCATGCCTTCTCAAAGCCACTCGGAGAAGTTGTCGGCTCGGTATGCTTCAGAACATGAATTAATCTGAGATCCACCCTCTCATATTTATCTGATAGGTATTCCCACCTGCAAAGGTGATCTTTATCGGACTTGGTGTGCTCCTTTCGGTGTGTATCTTTCTTAATGCCTTTGTGTGACATCGTAATACGAACGATTCTCAGACAGCTAAGGCTGTTCGCGCGGACCGAGAGGCTCTTACTGAGATGTTTGAGCGCATAGAAGCATTTTTCGGACGTCTGGAAATATACACTGAAGTGGCACCAAGTGAAGGAATGGTGAAGACGATCAAAGCAATCCTCGTGGAAGTCCTGAACTTTATCGGAATTGCGACAAAAGAAATGAAGCAAAGCCGAACGAGTAAGTATTTAGTTTCCAACTGAGTTCCCGGTGACAAAGGGATTTTCAGAAAAATATCTGAAGAAACTGATGGGAAAGAATAAAATTGAGCATGCGCTGAAGAGGCTGGACAGACTGACGCAAGAAGAGGCTCGAATGGCCTCTGCGCGACATCTGCAGATCACGAACGGCATCGATGAGCGTGTGGCCGACGTGGATGAACGGGTAGCCAGCGTCGACGAACGGGTTGCCGGTGTCGATGAACGTGTGGCCGGCGTCGATGAGCGCGTGGCCGGAGTCGATGAACGCGTGGCCGGAGTCGATGAGCGCGTGGCCGGAGTCGATGAACGTGTGGCCGGCGTCAATGACCGCGTGGCCGGCGTCAATGAACGCGTGGCCGGAGTCGATGAACGCGTGGCCGGAGTCGATGAACGTTGTGGCCGGCGTCAATGAACGCGTGGCCGGAGTCGATGAACGCGTGGCCGGAGTCGATGAGCGCGTGGCCGGAGTCGATGAACGTGTGGCCGGCGTCAATGACCGCGTGGCCGGCGTCAATGAACGCGTGGCCGGAGTCGATGAACGCGTGGCCGGAGTCGATGAGCGTGTGGTCGGAGTCGACGAGCGCGTGGCCGGCGTCGCTGATGGTGTAGATCGGATCGAACGTTCGTGGTTCCCGAACCGCATTCATACTGGACATGGAGGCTCATCATCTTAACAGGGAATCAA
This sequence comes from Russula aff. rugulosa BPL654, assembly GCA_022496225.1. Lineage (NCBI taxonomy): Eukaryota > Fungi > Basidiomycota > Agaricomycetes > Russulales > Russulaceae > Russula > Russula aff. rugulosa BPL654. The sequence continues at coordinate 6,427 of WTXE01000244.1, read as the reverse complement.
TTACGACAGAACCTTCGTAAATGGCTCTCGCCACAAGATCCATCTACGAATCACAATATCGCCTGCAACACCCATCATAAGGGAACGGCGACCTGGTTTTTCGAGGGAAGGACGTACAAGGAATGGAAGTCAACATGTTCAGAGTCGCTACTCTGGGTTCATGGCAAACGTGTGCCCTGTCCCATTCTGCCCCTGACGCCACCTAATAACATACCTTATTTTAGCTGGCTCCGGCAAGAGCATACTTTGGTTCGTAGAGTCCTCGCTATCTTTGTGAATAATAATTGAGTCGCTTGTCTTTCTCCAGTTCGACAATCATCGAAGATGTGAAAACGATGTGCAATGCCGGTCAAGCCTCGTTGGCGTATTTTTACTTTGATTTCCGAGACATCAACAAACACACTGCGTGACCTTATCCCTTCCCTTCTCACCCAACTCTCCGACATCGAGTCTCTGTTGTGATATTCTATCACGTCTTATTCCGTCATGGCGACGGCGCGCAACAGCCCAATGATGACGCTCTGAAACGGTGCCTGATAGAGATGCTCACAGTCCGAGATCGCCATCCGATCTACCTAATAATGGACGCCCTTGATGAATGTCCCGACACCTCCGAGGTTCCATCACCTCGCATCGGGTACTTCAGCTGTTGGAGGAACTCGCCGGCCTTCAGATTCCAAACCTTCGTATTTGTGTCACAAGTCGCCCAGAATTCGACATTCGAGATTTCCTTGAGCCTCTCACCTCTCGCCGGGTGTCCCTCCATGATCAAAGCGGACAAAAACAAGATATTGCGGATTATGTTAGGTCCGTTGTCTATTCAAGGTCGAACGTACATGCGGAGATGGAAGGATGAAGATAAGGAATTTGTCATCAAGACACTCTCTGAACGAGCTGACGGGATGTAAGTGAATTGTTTACATTCATAATACCCGTACAAATCGTCGGACAGGTTTCGGTGGAATTCTGTCAGCTGGAAGTCCTACGCCAATGTCTTCCACCAAGTGTCCGACCAACGCTCAAGGAACTACCTGAATCGTTGGACATGACATACGAGCGTATACTGAAGGAAATCAAGAAACCGAATAAGCGGCTCGCTCAACGGTATTGCAATGCCTGGTTGTCGCCGTCCGGCCTCTTAGTGTCGAGAGCTTGCAGAAGTCCTCGCAGTCGACTTCGATGATGCGGAAGGGATCCCGAGGTCGAAACCGGATTGGCGGTGGGAGGAACAAGAACTGGCCTTCTGTCGGCGTGCTCAAGTCTTATTGCAATTGTCCAAGCTGGTGATTCGCGGGTCGTGCAATTCTCCATTTTTCGGTCAAGGAATTCTTGACCTCGCCCCGCCTCGCCACTGCAACTGGAGAAGTCTCGAATTATCATATCGATTCGGAGCCTGCGCATACGATCCTGGCGCAAGCTTGCCTGGGCGTTTTACTACAAATACAAGATGACGTCGAAGGGCGTACACCTGAGGACCATTCGCTGGCTCGATACGCTGCCAGCATTGGACGACTCATGCGCAATTTGGGGAGGTGTCGTCACGTTTACACAAAGGGATGAATATCTCTTCGACGCGAACAAACCACACTTTAACGTGTGGCTCACGCTATGCGATATAGACACCTCCCCAACGACGATGCAACCTTTACTGGTTCGCACCATCGACAAATCCCCCGCGGCTCCCCTATATTACGCAGCACTCTGTGGATTCCACGATCTCGTAGAGCACCTCATTACCAAGCATCCGCAGGATGTGAATGCTGATGGGGGCTACTATGTGCGACCACTAGTGGCAGCATTGGCAGGAGAACACTTCCAGACGGCAGATTTACTCCGTCATAACGGCGCAGACCTGGATGTCCGGGGCATATGGGACAAATCCATTGCATGGCGCAGCCTATTCTGGAAATTTGGAGGTGGTCCGGATATTAATCGAGTACGATCCCGCCTACATCAATGCCAGGGATGAGGCGGGCAGACGCCGTTAGATTGGGCATCAGAGGTCATAATTTCAAAGACGGTTCTGTCCTTCGATTACTGCTAGAGCATGGTGCAGTTATAAATGTGCAGGATCGGACGGCTGGACCCCGTTGCACACGGCCTCGAGTATGGGGCGCTGGAGGTTGTGCGCCTGCTGCTCGAACACGGTGCTGATGTAGAGGCGAAGAAATGACGGCAAGACCGCATTGCAGCTTGCGGCTGACGAGGACATGACGAAGTCGTGAAATTTCTGCGAGAACATGGAGCCAAGTAGAAACACCTTGTAGCTTTTAGTACTTCCGTATACGTATCCAATTTCTTGTCGATGATAGAAATACCATCGCATCGTGTCATTTCTTCTTCGTTCACTCATTGTAACGCCGCCGTGTGTGGCTATAATGAATGCACGAATAGCAAGCTAGCTACTCATGTCCCCTAACTAAACTAACGTGCGATGGAGGCCATTATGAATCTCGGGAAAACACCAGAAACGTTCGGTTTCGGAACCGAGTTGAGTGAAGTTGATTCTAAGGTAGTAACTTAGTAGCGATGGTACTGTATGCGTATCCAGTCTCAGGCTTCTCAGTTTAGGGTCCTGCAAAACGCACGCGTTTTATTGATAAGTCATAAGGCAGTGCGGCAGATTCGGTTGGCATTATATACTGTGCTCTTGGTGCACTTGATCTAGTTGGAAGCGGAGAGTCGGAGGAGGGCCATGTGTGAAGGAAGTGAAGTAAGGCCTTCTAATTGAACTCGGATTCAGTTAGTGAGTTTGCCCATGTCGAGTGTGGACGTATATCCACGGTGTCAATCCCACTCATCGAAACAAGGAAAGCAAAAGAAAATCGCATTTTATTCATGATTCGAGGGTGAGGGGATGAACACGAGTCATCCGTGGTTCAAATGAAAGAAATGCGTGTTATAAATGCGTCAATCTGTCAGTAAGGGACAGAGGCTCTCAGAGGGCTTTGCAAGACGTGAGGGTAGCGTGAAGAGGATAAATTGAAGTGAGGGTAAGGGCGAGGACGTGGGTAGAAGGTAACGGAGCTCATGTACACGTAACAGTAAATATCGGTTTAGAGTTGTTGGTCGAGTTCGGTGTAAAGGTAGGGGGGGTAAGGGGTAATGGGAATGGAGATAGCAAATGCGTGAAAGATGAAAGCATGTCATCGTGAGCAAAGAACTCTAATAGTAATATAAACAACAACTACAACTAAATACGTGCAGGTTGGGCCGAGGAGCATTGCGAGAAGAGGAAAGCCAAAAAAAAAATTTGCGAGTAAACAACAGCACCGAGACATGAAAAAAAGGCACGTTCCAGTTCAGTTCAGATCAAAGAGGCATGAATGCGTGAACCCCCGCGTGTGCGGCGGCACGTAATGTTCCGTACCACCAGTACCCTCCTCGTCTCACATCTCCGGCGTACGCCCGTCACCGCCCGAGTCCGTAGTCTGACTAACGATCGTAGGCGATGCTGTCACGAACGATGTCGGCGCCGTGCTCAAGTCCCCTGACGGATGTGGTGAAGAAGATTGTGGAGGTGGAGGCGAAGGGGAGGAAGGAATTGGTACTCCGGCTGGAGTATGAGCCCGCGTCTGTACCCGTGAAGATGCTTCTGACATTGCCTGTGCGAGCGTCACCGTCCGTGTTGTCGTCGACCCCCCGCTTGTAGTGTCTTCCGACTGCACGGACTGTGACAGAATCGACGGCGATGGCGGTGTCTCCTCTTCCTGTTGTTGTTGCTGCTGTTGTCTTGAACCCTGTGACCTAAACGAGTGAACAGATTGTTGTCATGAACCCTGACGCTCCCTCTCAGATGATAAAGAATTCGAGCTACGCGCACGCGAACTACTACTCCTTGGCTCTGGTGATGCCACCTGCCCTCTAGCTGATCTCGCATGGGAAGACATCACAGCCGCAACAGCAGCAGCAGCAGCAGCCGCGGAAGACGACGATGATAATGAAACCGACGACCGTCCCGGATCGCCCTCAAGCGTATGTGCACGCACCCCAGCGCGCCGCGGCAGCAAGCTGCCGGCACCACCAACGACGGGCAAGCCGAACGTATGGCTTTCTGGGTTGCTCAGCGCTCCCTCACATCAGGAAAAGATCCATTTGCTTGAAAATGGCTTAAAAGCCCTTAAAACGGCTTTTGAGCGTTCCAAGAGCTCTCAAGCTAAATAAGCCCATATTTTTTGGTTTTTTGTTTTAAGCATAACTCAGTCAATTCTTGTCCAATTTGCATGCTTGAGGGCTCATTAGAATCGCATTAAAAAGGGCTACGTCATGAATACATAGAACCTGCAATATTCCTGCATTTCACCATTTCAAGCTAAATAAAGAGGAAAAAAGCAGATGGATCTTTTGCTGATGCACTCCCATCGACATCAGATGAGTCGCCCAGGCGCACGGCGCCAGTGGCCGGGGGAGAACTTGACTGTGGGATACGCCCAAGGACGAGCTCGATGCTGGACCGCGATGCGCCGCCGATGCCCTGAATCAGGCTGTGTGCGCGGGCACGTCCAAGCGTCAGTGATGCACTAGAGACTGAGACATGGGAATTGTGTCGTGAACTCCCGCTGCCTGAAGCTGAACCCGAGTTGGTATTCCGTGGATGAGAGCGGGATCGGAAAGCGCCGCTGATTCATGCGAGGGATGCCGCACTGCCGTTGCGTGAACCAAGTAACGATGCCTTAGGACTTGGCTGAGATGAAGGTGCAGAAAGAAGGCCGACAGAATCTTCGCGTTCGCGCGCCTCGAGTGAGCCATCAGGCGAAGGTTGTCCCGAGCGGGATGCGCGGTCGTCCTCGCGATCAGACTCCTGTAAGACTTCCGAGCCAATGCTCTGACGCAACTGACGGTGCCCCTCGAAAGTTTGTCGTGGCCTCGAGGCCATAAGACCACCCGCTGGTGTTGGGGAGACGGGATTTGGCGCTGTCGAAGGGCGTTGGCGGCCACCTCCAGCAGCTGGATGGCGTGGGGGCATGGGCATGCCGCGTACATCCTGCGGGCTCGGCACGGACGAAGAAGGAGAGACAGCTGACGTAGGGGAACCAGACGGCGATGAGGAAGCGGTCTCCATATTGCCTGTGCCACGCGTCTCGTGCGATTCGCGGGTTGAGGTGCTCTTGCTCTGTGGTGTCACAGTTGCACGCGAGAAGGCAAAGGGACATCAGCAAAAGATCCATCTGCTTTTTTCCTCTTTATTTAGCTTGAAATGGTGAAATGCAGGAATATTGCAGGTTCTATGTATTCATGACGTAGCCCTTTTTAATGCGATTCTAATGAGCCCTCAAGCATGCAAATTGGACAAGAATTGACTGAGTTATGCTTAAAACAAAAAACCAAAAAATATGGGCTTATTTAGCTTGAGAGCTCTTGGAACGCTCAAAAGCCGTTTTAAGGGCTTTTAAGCCATTTTCAAGCAAATGGATCTTTTCCTGATGGAGGTGAGCCGTGGATGACATGCTGCCCCTCGGGCAAGGTGTCGAAACGCGAATGGGTAGCGGCTGGGAATAGGCTGGCCAAGATTCGAAAGCGAATTGGATGCACGCCGGGGATTGAAATCTTCTTTCTCCACCTCCACCTCTTCTCCCTGCCCTCGCCCTCGACCTCCACCACGATATCCCTGTCTATCTCTATCTCCTCCTCTTCCTCATCACGACCTCCTACGCTCCCTTCGGGTACTGCGGGAGAAGGCGGGAACGGGATCTGCTCTTGCTCGTTGCTGTCTCGTGGACCAAAGCCAGGGAACGGATACGGGAGATTCTTGAGCGGTGCGTTCTCTCACCCTCTGCCATCGACTTCTCACGAAGAAGAGCCTCCAGTGGTGGGGTTATGCCTTCCTGTCCGTTTCCATGCGCATTTCCCGCACTGCTCCTGCGCGACTGAGCGCCACTCGGGCTCTCGAACAGGTCTCGCGAGAGCATGCCCCTGTGAGCTGGCGGCGGTTGCGCAGCACCGTCAAGTCTGACCGCGGCAAAGACCTTCTCGATACCTTCAAATCCACCTTCGGACGGACACTCGGCCGACTTCTCACTGCGCGGTGCGCGAGGCATGAGACAAAACTCGTACGCCTCATACACGCGTAGGAGAGTACACTCTTTCCAGGTCCAGGGAAGTGCATCAATGCCACTGGCACCCATAGCTGCGGCCATGCCCGATTCCGACTTTTCGTCTCGGATCGAAGTTGCCCGACCGACTTCTTCCTCCTCCAGCGCGAGCGAGGCCCACAGAGCCCGCACAGCCATACCCACTGAATATCCAGAGACCGAGCCTAAGTAAATATTATTAGAATAAGCTAGTCACAAAGAAACAGAGAAAGGTACGCACCAGCTGAGCAGAAGGACGAGGGTCCTCCAGGCCGCCCAGGCGCATTGGCAATCAAGACACCTTTGACATAAGCTGACAGAGCTCCGTGTTCTTGTCAAAGAACGTTCCATCGCGT
>WTXE01000243.1:0-38883 GCA_022496225.1 Russula aff. rugulosa BPL654 | reverse complement strand
GAGCTTGCCGTGTTGCTCAACTCGCCTTGCCCCTTTCTTACTTCTTCATTTCTCCTGAATCTTTCCCCGTCCCTCCATCTATCGTACATTTACCGTACTCTGTCTTACACGTCCTCGCACTTGCACGCATACGTAACTACCCATGTCGTTTTTTACCCTCTCCGGCGCCGAATGTTTTATATCAATTGAAATTTTACGGGTCTTACGTGTCAATCCTCGTTCCGAAGCCATTCTGAGTTTGCAAGGTTCTACCGACTTCCCATGCATGGTCCCTGGAAACCGGAATAATACAATAGTTCAGGAATTATTACAGTAAAAAGGAAAAACGCAACGTCAGGGCGGGAAAAATACAGACGAGAAGCATGCGATTCATTGAAAGCGAATACGTGAAAAGATCTTTAGTAATCATATTACAACAACGTGAAAGCGTTCGGCGTAAAAAAAGACGATTGTAAAGCCATCGCGTACTGCCGGGCAAGTGCACTGGCTGTACGCGCTGGCATAACAACAGCAACATAAGAGAATGATTACTTTTTATGCTTCGCAAGGGCTGTCTGTCGGTAAGATGCTGTGGAAATCGATATAACCTTCCCAACCAAACAGACCCTCTTCCTGCAGTGATGAGGAACAGCCTAATGAGTCATAACACGAACAGCGCCATAAGGGGAAATCTCACCTCAATTTGCAAGATCCATTCATTCATCGTCCATCAACACCCGGTTCTATATCTCTTCCTTTGTACGCTCGCAATACGGTAGTTCTGATGAAAACTCGCGAAGGAAGCAGCGACCGGCATTGATCAACATGGGCGCTTCTACTACCCTCAAGTCCGTATTCTCAGGGCGTGAGTTCTGAGCTTGCAACATAGCGAGGCGTCCGGGGCTGAAGTTAATGATCCTTGATGCACAACCGCACAGCGCATGCCCGCTAGCGTTTGCCGATCACGAAGATCATCGCTGCACTCGCGCCACCGAGTCGATTGAGGACCCCATTGCGACCAGTGTAAACTGGAGAGGTCATGAAGGTGTCGCTGATCCGATTGACCAGCCGACAGACCAACCCTCGCATGCCGTGCGGCGGACTCCTCGGCCCAAGCTTGAGCGGGGCGTGGGAAGGCCTCGTAGTTTCCGCCGCGTACCTTCGCAACAACCGATGATGGGACCCAGAAAGCGAGTCGGTGAAGTTCGGATCCAGACCGCCTCCCGTGTCGTCGTAGACTGATTTCAAAGCCGAGAATGGCATCCGCGGGAGAGCTTCGGAATGGTAGCCTGTTCGAATGAAGGGCGGGCGTGGAAACGTTGCTGCCGAACGGCGTTCTGTTATGCGTGTGAAACCAGACTCGCGTGCTGGGATGAAGAGATCTCAGCTTGAGTATGCAAGCTGTCCGTAGGATGAAGTCTCGTTGTAGTCTCCTTCGTTATCTTGCAAACATCCAGGGCAAAGTCGCGTTCTCGTGCCAAGAAGATGAGATGCTTGGATACGAAGGCAATTACCGGTGCCGTCCCGAACTTGCCGAACCTGCCAAGACAATGAATATCCGTTTGGCTTACAGTATTTCGCATACAACTTACGCAGCGCATACGACCTTTTGTCCATTCAGCGAAGTAGATTCGACGGGCAAGTCCGAGGCGAGATTTGTAACTGACTATCAGGATGAGATACGGCCCCATGATCTCCATCGCGATCTCGTACTCGGAGATTTGCAGTTCAATTCAGGCCCAAAGCGTCACTCCAGAGGCGACTAGATCGTAAATTGACCTGTAGAAAACGGTAGGAACTGAATCTCTAGACATCCCCACATTTCATCGTGACTATTAAAGAGTTAAGATCAGCACATGGAAGGTCAGAGTCGAGAGCTACGAACTAGAAGACCATCGCTACTAGGTCCTGGTTGACGTCGAGGACATACCCCTTCGAGCTGATAGTGGTATCAATTTGAATATTGGTCCATCTGAGCGCCTGGGGACTTTCACTGTCTCGTGTTAGCATAGGATCAACCCGGGGTGGTGTGCGAGCTTGAGTCGACTAGACGCATCGCTACGATGTGTCCATTCTGCACGATACTGTAAGTTATGCTTGACGCGCTTGACGGTCCACAGAACATTTTGGTACCTGTGGCGTGGGAAACGTTCTGTTGCGACACAGGCATATTTTGATGGTAACTAGTGCTCGCAGCTACTACAGTACTACGTACAGTACTCAGCGTACAGTAAGTTAGTACTAAGTTATCTCAGCGCGCGCCGAATCCTCATCGATGGGCTCTCAGTCGTATGTCAAGAAAAATCACCCGCTACATCAAAAACTAACTTTGAACCTCAAATAGCTCAGCTAAAAGGCATGCCCCTTATCAGATCTCCCCACCATACTCCAGTACCGCCTTCGCCTCTTCACCATTACCTAGCCGCCGTTCGATATCGATACCGCGTCGACGTATGTCTTTCGTTGCGCGAGATCTCACAATGTCTAACTGACGTGATGTGATATAGGCCGGGTGATGCAAATCGACGTACTTCCTGATGACGTCCTACTAGGAATATTTGATTTCTATGTGAACATGTATTCACCATCAACCTCGGTGAAACCGATAGTAGAGGAATGGCAATCGCTGGTTCATGTGTGCCGACGATGGAGAAACCTTGTTCTTGGATCACCAGGTCGCCTGGATCTGAAACTCTATTGTACAACCGAAACACCCGCCAGGGACACACTGGACGTCTGGCCACCCTTGCCACTCATCGTTTATGGAAATATGGAAATATCATCACGCACGGACAACGTCATTGCAGCACTTAAGCAGAACAATCACGTATGTGAAGTCGACCTCCGGTACATTGCGGGTTGGCAATTGGAAGAAGTCGTGGCCGCGATGCAGGTACCATTCCCGGAGTTGACAGATCTGGAGCTCAGGTCAGATCGTAAAACGCAGCCAGTCATTCCCGATTCGTTCTTGGATGGATCGGCTCCACGTTTGCGACTCTTCACTTTGCATGGCATTCCATTTCCGGGATTGCCAAAACTGCTCTTCTCTGCTAATCACCTTGTCCGACTGTGGCTCTATGATATTCCTCATTCGGGGTACATCTCACCCGAAGCGATGGTCGCTCTCCTCTCCGTGTTGTCCAGCCTCACAACACTTTACCTTAAATTCCAATCCCCTCAATCTCGCCCTGACTGGGAAACCCGACGTCCGCCTCCTCCAAAACGTTCTGTCATCCCCGCTCTGATGTTCCTTGAATTCAAAGGGGTTACCGAATATTTAGAGGACCTCGTGGCCGGCATCGACACTCCTCGACTCAACAGAATGAATATAAATTTCTTCAATCAAATCGATTTCGATACCCCACGACTCGCCCAATTCATCAATCGTACACTCCAACTCAAGGCACACGATAAAGCACGTGTGCTATTCAAAGATGGCTTCGCCCTCGTCGGACTTTTACCCGGAAATCTTCAGATAGAAATCTCATGCAGAGAACCAGATTGGCAGCTTTCGTCCATCGAGCAAATCTGTAACTCCTCGCTGCACCCCTTTTCCACAGCAGAGGACCTCTACATCGATTATCAATATTCAGAACTAGTTTGGATGGATGATGCCATCGAGAACAGCCTATGGTTGCAACTCTTACTTCCATTTACCGCGCTAAAGAATCTCTACCTATCCAAGGAATTTGCGCCAGGTATCGCGGCAGCCCTGCAAGGGCTCGTTGGGGACAGAATAACAGAAGTGTTGCCCAGCTTGCAGAATATTTTTGTGAGGCCCTGAAGGGCTCAACCCATCGGAGTCTTTCCAGGAAAATATCGGGCAGTTCGTTGCCGCACGACAGCTGTCCAATCACCCTATCGCCATTTCTGACTGGGACAAAGGCTACGACATAGAGTCTATGTGATACGGCCCGTAAGTTACAGCCCAGCTCTCTCTGGCTTTCACGTTCATTTTGTGTCACTTCTAGCCGCGCGAGAAGAGCTTACGTTATTCAACTCGCCTCCTGCCGCTTACGTCATTCTCCTGAAAATTTCCCAACTATCGTACATCCTCTGTAGATCTGTCTGACATGCTGACATGTCCTCACGCATGCAGTTGCACGCATACATGCCACCCATGTCAGTTTCACCCTTTCTAGCGTCGAATGTTTTATATCAATTGGAAATTTACGGGTCCTACGCGTCATGTCAATGTGTTAATCCTCGTTCCGAAGCCGTTTTGAGTTTTTTTGCAAGCTTCTTCCCATGCATGGTCCCCAGAAAACGGGATAATACAATAGTACAGGAATTATTACAGTAAAAAGGAAAAACCCAATGTCAGGGGCGGGAAAAATACAGACGAGAAGCATGAGAACTCATGAAAAGCGAATACGTGAAAAGATCTTTTAGTAATCATATTACAACAACGTGAAGGCATTCGGCGTAAAAAAAGACGTTGTAACGTTATCGCGTACTGCCGCGCAAGTGCACTGGCTGTACGCGCTGGCATAACAGCAGCAACATAAGAGAATGATTACTTTTTATGCTTCGCAAGGGCTGTCTGTCGGTAAGATGCTGTGGAAATCGATATAACCTTCCCAACCAAACAGACCCTCTTCCTGTGATTGAGGAACAGACTAATGAGCCATAACAGGAACAGCGCCATAAGGTGAAATCTCACCTCAATTTGCAAGATCCATTCATCATCCATCAACACCCGGTTCTTTATCTCTTCCTTCGTACGTTCGCAATACGGTAATTCTGATGAAAACTCGCGACGGAAGCAGCGACCGGCATTGATCAATGTGGGTGCTTCTACTACCCTCAAGTCTATATTCTCAGGGCCTGAGTTCTGAGCTTGCAACATAGCGAGGCGTCCGGGGCTGAAGTCCATCAGAGTTAATGATCCTTGATGCACAACCGCACAGCGCATGCCCGCTAGCGTTTGCCGATCACGGAGATCATCGCTGCACTCGCGCCATCGAGTTGATTGAGGACCCCATTGCGACCAGTATAAAACTGGAGGGGTCATGAAGGTGTCGCTGATCCGATTGACCAGCCGAGAGACCAACCCTCGCATGCCGTGCGGCGGACTCCTCGGCCCAAGCTTGAGTGGGATGTGCGAAGTTCGCGCACTTTCTGCCGCGTACCTTCGCAACGACCGATGATGGACCCAAAACGCGAGTCGGCGAAGCTCGGATCCAGACCGCCTCCCGTGTCGTCGTAGACTGATTTCAAAGCCGAGGATGGCATCCGCGGGAGAGCTTCGGAATGGTAACCTGTTCGAGTGAAGGGCGGGCGTGGAAAAGTTGCTGGCGAACGGTGTTCTGTTGCGCGAGTGAAACCGCACTCTCGTGCTGGGATGAAGAGATGGCAATTTGAGTATGCAAGCTGTCCGTAGAATGAAAGTCCCCTCGTCGTCTCCTTCGGTTATCTCGCAAACTTCCAGGGCAAAGTCACGTTTTCGTGCCAAGACGATAAGATCCTTGGATACGAAGCAATTACCGAAAAGTAGGTGCCGTCCCGAACATGCCGAACCTGCCAAGACAATGAATATCCGTTTGGCTTACAATATTTCGCATACAACTTACGCAGCGCATACGACCTTTTGTCCACTCAGCGAAGTAGATTCTTTGATGCCGACGGGCAAGTCTGAGGCGAGATTTGTAACTGACTATTAGGATGAGATACGGCCCCATGACCTCTATCGCGATCTCGCACTCCGATGGAGATTTGCAGTTCAATTCAAGCCCAAACGTCACCCCAGAGGCAAGATCGTGGGGTTGACCTGTAGAAAACTGCAGGAACTGAATCTCTAAACGTCTCCACATTGCATCGCGACTATTAAAGAGACGGGATCAGCGCTTGGAGAGTTAGAGTCGAGAACTACGAACTAGAAGACCATGGCTACTAGGTCCTGGTTGACATCGAGGACATACCCCTTCGGGCTGATAGTGGTATCAAGTTGAATATTAGTCCATTTGAGCGCGCGGGGACTTTCACCGCCTTGCAGCAAAACACGCGAAATGTCAGCATAGGACCAACCGGGGGCGGTATGCCAACTTGAGTCTACTAGACGCATCGCTACGATGTGCCCATTCTGCACGATATGCTCGACGGTCCAAAGAATATTTTGATACCTGTGGCGTGCGAAACGTTCTCCGATGTCGAACTTCTGCCACGCCATCTCCCACTGTCTGAGACTCTTTAGGAACTCGTAACTGCTAATTCCGGGCGAGAAGAGATCTTCGACGCCGCTACACATGGCTCGGAAATGGTATTGTAGCAGTTTTGAATCTTCGATTAGCGAACGGAGTCGACGACATAATCGCTTGCAGGTAACGACTTCTGGGAGGGGCAGTTGGCACAGTATGAGTATAATAACCTCCGTGGGGAGGTCGAGGAAGGTAGCGAGGGCGGCCATCGTGAGAGAAACGGAATGCAGTTGGAAGGAGAAGGCTGGTTCTCGCGAGTATACCCAACACGGGCTATCGACTAAATCGTGTTGTAAGCACTGCCCGCGGGTAGATGGCTGGTTGCTGGCGGTGCTACGCAAGTGTGGATGCGCCTCCATCAGCGCCATGACATGCTTACCATTAAAGGACAGCTGACATCGAAAATCCGAACATCACACACCTCGGTAAACTCCGACTGCGAGCTTGACCGTCTCTCTCTTTCAACGCTGTACACTACGACTTCTTCCCCTCGGTTTTCCCATCCTACACCTCATGATGATTCTTCCCCATCACAAACGTATAATATACTTCTGATTCGCCATCAGAAAAGACTTTCGGCCGGCAGTGTCGCCCGCGCGGACCGATGATGTGCTGTCGATTGCGATGCGCTTGCGCGGACTAGACCTCGGGGTATCACAATCTGGACGCCTGGGCTCTGGAAGTATTGGTGGCCTCGGCCACTCGCATGCGTTCGTAAGTAAATCTTTCAGGGTCCATCTCGTTAATCTTGCCGTCCATTCATAGTCCTCGGAACCCAGTGTCGTCGGCAGGCTGCATTGCCTTGGCACACGAGGATCAGCTACCGGCCACCTTTTCCCTCTTAGTCCGATAGATCGCGTCGACGCGGGTCTTGCGCGGCAAAAAAAAGGTGCGATGGTCGATGCCTGACCCCGTACGCTCGAGACCCTCTCCCCACATTCCTACCAGTTTCATATCATATTGAAAACTTTTTAGTTGTTCCGTTGCGTTGCGTTTCGTGTTTCTATGCGTTCTTTTTACGTCTTATCGGAAGTTTCTATCTTAGGCCTTGTTTTAGGCGTCCTCCTAATGTATTATAGTGGGAAAAAAAGCTCGACTTCGAGCAATTGAATTGGCTCTATTCGCGAGGATTATCACCGCGTGTCAATACAAAGTGGCGCCCAGTGGCGTCTACACTTTCGTGAGCTTTCGTGTCCTAGCCCGAAATCGTTCACATTTACCTTTCTCGAATCCTCCTATCGGACCGTTCGTCTTCTCGCCAGCGGCGTCGTGCGCGCCCGCATATCGTCATTATCACCCCGTTTTCAAGGCAGTCCTGTTACTGTGGCGGCCGACTCGGACATTGCGTGTGGTATATCAGCTTGGGGGCAGTTACTGCTTGTTCAAGTTTACAACAGTTTGCTCAAGCATAGGCGAAAGCCGGGCTTCGGCGACCTGGGGGTTTGGTTTGAGCCCTCTGCCCTCCATAACTACGAGTTCTGCCTCATGTCATAGGCGATTCCGTCTTCTTTCTTTCTTCTTCTTCTATCGATGGAAGAAAGGACAAATCCAGTACAGATCAACTATTGCCTCAATGGCACGAGTTCTGCTGCGCATTGAACAAACTCCAAGAGACATCCATCATCGTCATTTATTACAATGACGCCATGACTTTCAACGCGGGTGGCGGCGCCGTGCGGGGAAGTCGGGTGTCCTCCTCCGCTCGCAAATTACACTCTCAACACGCGCATCAGGGCAGGACGAGAGCGAGTGACAGGAAATGCGGGGCCGGGGGGTCCTTGCGTCCGTAATGCGATCGCACATCATCGCCGTGATTGTGAGCTTTACTTACCTACTGTAGGCAGGTGAGTATATACGTACCGCACTGGCTGAGGTGAAAATACCGATCATTATCGCCGACCTACATTAGAGTGGGCTCCATGGGCACTGCGGCACAGACTTTTTCGATCGATTTCCGCACTGCGGGAATGTTTTGAGCCGGATTGTCCGTTTAGCGGCGGGGCCCGGGGTAAGTCGGGGGATGTATCGTTCTACCCCACACGCGTGCAGATCATAACCTCGGTCATACAGTACATGCCTTTCGGATGAAAGCAGCTTCGTCGGTGCATTTTTCATATCATGAGTGGGTTATCGCTGCAAGAGCGCCTCCCGTGACAAAATCTACATGCTACAAACGCATGATAATAGGCATTTCACATGCCTTTTTATTCCAATCTGTCATGTCAGCCCAATTCGGCGTGCATACCAGCTCCTCCATATCGATCGCTCGGAGAGGTCACATTCTCGGGCTTAGGGTACCTAAGGGCCTCTTTTTTTTAACAAAAATATATTTACCATTTGGAATAATCCAAGGGAATCAGAGGATCGCGGAATATTCCGGGCGCTCACCTGACCCCCCATTTTACTTTTTCCGGATCTTAGCGGGGTCGTCATGCTTATGACGTCAACAACTGGCCCATCCAATTGCTTCCGCTTCGCCCACACAATCGCCAATCGCCAGACAATCGCCAGACGTCGATCGCATGCGAAATGAATGTGCCGCAAGGGGATGAGCTGGGGTCATCATGGAGGCTCACATGCTATAGTGGTCATGCGGAGGTTGCGGAGATTTTGGGAGGCGGTCGTATGCCAAGCTGGTGATTATTTCCCCATACTCTAAGCCGCAGTTCAGTTCTCCTTGTGGCAAAGCCTGTCTAACCTCGTGCCTCGCCATTGGTAGTAATAGCACCAAGATCTGGTGCGAGCGTTACGTAGAATGGTACCGCGGGGCACACAATCGATTCCTTTTTGACAACGGCCGATTCAGTTCGCAGAGTTCAATTGGAAGAGTTTTATGTGTAGATGTGCCACTTTCGAGGGTCCAAATATTAAGCGACCTGGTGCTTATGCAATGTCCATGATCATGGTTGTCGTGTTACGATATGGATTATCTTCATGTACACATATGGGCGTACAGGAAGAATGTGTGTTTAATTGGAAATACACAGATAGCTACAAGAACACGATGCCCGGTCTAACGTTGTGAAATTTTCTTCTTATCGGCGATAGAATGAACCCGTTCAAACGCTAGAAGAGATGTGTTGGCGCGGTCGTTAGACGTCACACGAGGACACTTACCATCTTTACTGATGTCATCTCGAACATCCCATAACTGCTTCAGCTACGCGAAAGATGTAAGTCAACACCTTAATCAGGTAGTAATCGGAAAGATCACGGACATTGTGCCTCACGATAAGGTCGTGGACATAGCGGGCGATAAATTGGCGGCTGATAGTGCGTATAAATAAGCATATCTGAACAAACCCGAATCAGGCACAACGAACATGAGAGTGATGGCTGTCTCCCGATTCTCGGGAAGGCCCGATGAACGGACATGTTCGTCCCAAGTCTTTGAAGCCTGCAAAACACAGCGGTCTCGGTCAGGTACTGTGTGAGTCTCAGCATACTGTGCATTCTTACATGATACACCGCAGCGTTGGTCATCAAGGCTGAAGTGACCACCACGCGGATGGAGTTTCCGTTGAGCTGTAGGGAAATGAGTCATACGTGACAGGGGAACAGGATCGTGCTGCACTGACCTCTCGCCAGGCCAAGGCTTGTGTGGATTCCGATGTGAACCAACTCATGTTTGAAGTTTGAAGGTTGAAGTCTGAAGGTAGCGGATGTGGACTCAAGAGGAGCTGTCTTTTATCAGCACAGACAGGCTGAATGAGGATATATATATATAAGGACGACGCGTGGCGTCTGATGACCTTAGCAATGTCTAGAGTCCGGACAAGTTTCATGAAGGCGATCAATGTGCGAGGGGAGAAACGGGTGCAGCGGTGACCGGGTAAGCCGCGATTCGTTGATTACGCCAACTATGGTATGGGATGACGCTGAAAAAATGCCGAAGAAAGAAGTTTCATGAGGTTGCCATCCGGAATGTAATCGTTTGAGGATGACAGAATTGAGAAAAAAAAAGTAGGATGGGATAGTGTGGATTACGAAAAAGACCACGTGAGAGCCTGACGTTTGCTGAATAGTGCTAGACGCTGCTAGCGCGGCCGGAAAGTAAATGAATGTCACTCTTGCCATCATGTGGGGGTCTCATGCGTACTTAGCGTGATGCAGACGAGTCCGCATGCAGGCATTCTAGAGCTCAAGCATGGCATGTGATCGAGACATCTGACGGGGGATGCAGCACTAATTCGACGGGCACACGTCTGCTTTGCCGATCGGCAATTTACAAAGCGATAAACTGAGTTGCGGAAAGCGGAGCCGTGTAAAGGACAACCTGGGTAAAGCAATTAAGTCAGCGATATAGTCTGGTTCGCCAGACGCCCGGAACTGTAAGTAGTGTGGGGAATGGATCAGATATGGATCAATCCGCACTCACTGAGGTTACCAATGGCCTCATGTTTGGACTCTCCAAAGTCAGGAGTGCGCTTGAAACGCGAAAATACATCATGCTTGCAGGCCACACTGTCATTTATAGATGAGTGATCATCGGTTCATGTGCTGTGGGGCCAGGGCCAGTATCCGAGTGGGGCCGCAGCATTTCCCAATTCGGTCCTCGAAAAAAATGCTCTTTATCGCCGAAGAGTAACGTATCCTGTCTCTTTCTGTGTCAGCTTCTGATAGCAGAGAGCACGGCAAGAAAAAGTATGAACGGTAATCAGAACCCTGGAAGACCTCGGTCAAAACCAACAGATCCGTAATTCCGGTTTAAGCGACTGCCAAGAGGAAGAGGAACCAACATGGGGGGAGCGGCTCAGGCCGTTAGGGTCCAGAACCCTAGCATCAGCACTCGTGCACGAGCGGCATGTGGTCGTAATGAATCCGCGGCACATGATGAGATTGCTCACAGGAACGCGATCGTACCTCCATACACCTCGCATGATGGATAGCGAGGATCATCTCCGCTGAATTTCCCCGGCAAGGACTACACTATGAGCTGCTTGGCTGCCCATTTTGGACTAGGGCTGTGATGCCCGCTATGCAGTGCGTCATTTGACGTCTTTCCCACCGACGCAATTGTACCGCATGGGATATGCGTGGGTTGATATACCGTTGATATACTACTTGCCCAACCCTAATGCCGACACACTGCTCCTGCTGTTGATGTTTTTGTGGGTGTGGGTCGAGGGGCGGCGACCTGTGACCGCGTTCCTTCACGCTAGTCGTTTTTTTGGCTTGCGTTACCAAGGAATTAGACGATCGAGAGGCCTTCGCGGTGATATTGACGAAGGCGAAGGACAGTTCACAGGAAAGGGAGGAGCAATCGCGGCGTTCAGAGAAGAATTTGAATTGAAAAAAAATATGTAAAAGACTCCGATAGGTGTCACTGAAAATAGTTCTCACGGTGAAACGAGTGTTCAAACAATTTTCAGACACAAGCTGGCTCTCAAATCAGGCGTTGGGGTAACCCACACTATACGAACTGCTGGGAAATCGGTGTTGGAAGAGCGGGCAGCGAGCACATCAAATCCAATCAATGCATTCGTGGCCCATCGACGAAGCCAGTTCTTGCGACACGTGATCTGCGGGTCACGTTTCTCGGTCGCAGCCGAAAGCTTTTGCTACCGGCAATTTCCTGCGACTGCCTCGCTTCTTTGAGGGTGCCCTTCACCTCATCCTGCAGTAGGCAGCCTAGTCTATCTCCAATCTCCAAACCGTTTTCCCGTCTTGGCGGCAGCAGGAGTCGTCCTTCGGCAGCGGGAGCTTGTTGCAATGTCCGAGTTTATCGGATGATCCTAAGGAGGTGGCGATCTCAGCTCAGGCGCTCAGGGACCAGCCCGACAACCAAAAAAGCTGCAGGCTGCAAACCCCCCCCCCCCCCACCCCCTCTACAGTCTGAGAGCGTGCGGGGCCCGGGGAATGTTGTGAGGTCTTACCGTACGAGCTTACTCGAATTGTCCCCTTTCTCTGAATCACAGGTTGCTTAGATTGGTTGATCACGATTGTGGACGTGCACCGCGGTCTGACCTCAACTTGCGGTCTACATCCAGAGCTGTAGAATTCTGCGGAGACGCGGAGACGTGTAAGTTGTGTTGTTCGAATTGTCCCCCTTCCTCTCAGAACCACAGGTCGCTTAAATTGGTTGATCGTGGACGTACACCGCGGTCTGACCTCAACTTGGGGTCTACGTCCAGAGCTGTAAGAATCCTGCGGAGACGCGGAGACGAAATGCCCGACCTTCAATGAGGCCAAGCTCTGGGCCGCTTCCCCCGCGACCTCCCGTCCGACGTCCCATTTGTAATGACACGTCCCATTTTCGTTGACGATCTCGTCCTGTCCTCGACTCGTAGTCCATCACTGTGCACAGGGACAAAGTGGGGTAGTGGTGGGGTCCAATCAGACGGTTTCCGCCTGTTTTTGAGTTGGCCGCAGTAACATCGTAGTGTCTCCTCCAATACGATAAGCGGGGTAGCATTCCCAACCCACTTAAGATGATCGCCAGTCCAGCAGTACAGTCCGCTCATAATGCTTCAATAGAAGGTGTCATTGGCCTCTGCGCCAATTGGTCTTGTGCCCTCTTTGCTCCAATGCCACAAATTGGTGATCCCTGGTGTACGTGGGGAGATGCAATACTGAGGAAGATATTCCTGCTCAACGGAAGGAGTCCACCTCTGCCAGTGCGCCTCCGGCTCGTCTGGCTCCTGTTGTCAAAGTATTCTCACGGACTGTTGCGCTTCCTTCTTCCCAAGAACTCTTCAATCCATTATGCCATTCCGTGGACCGGCGTGGTCATAGCTGTGCGGAGGGGAATGGCCGAATGGGTGGTCATTGCCAGGCTGCCATTTCCGTTGTCATGGTAGTGGCAGTGCGGGAGGAAAGGTAAGGTAGGGACCATGTAGTTCCCGCACGGGTACTTTTTGCTACTACTAAAAATTGGCTTCATATTTTTGAAAAAAAATAAATAAACCAGATTTCAAAATGTTTTTTATTGAGGTGTTGCAGAGGAGAAGGGAGAAAGAGTCAAGAATTTCTTACTGTAGACCGTGCGGGAACTACATATGTATACTACATGGTCCCTACCTTAAGAGGAGAGAAGGAAGGACGAGAGATTCAGAGGAAGCTGGCTTAGTAGAGATGCCGTCTCGAATGACGGAGAAGAGCGACGCAATCCGGATCTCCACCACGCAAGACGTTTCATCAAGTCAGTTACTCGGATCTGAGGACTGCGAGTGGGACTCAACCTGAGGGATCTTGCACCCATGTAGCCTCCTTCGCGAGATCTATCCTCAGCGCCTGACATCCTGCGAGATAATTCCCTTACCACACAATGCGTTGCAGTTTCTTGAACAAGGGGTGCTGAAGCAACTGAACCGAGAATCTGGGATAAGTTGAAATGAGGCAAAGAAGTCGACAATGGGTACGACGGCGAGGAATTAGAAACAGAAGACATTGCCCCTGAGGGAAATACTTGCCAGTGGTCGATTCCGAGGGAGCGAAAGAAGCCAAGGAATGTAGTAGGAGATCACTATCCCTGACAGACGAGTAGCGCGGCATCGCAGAAGATTTCAGACGATCTGGTGGTCTACCTGGCAAGGACCTCAAGTCGGCAACCTCAACATAGCAGAGAATTAGGGGCATTAACCGAGGACCCAGTTCGCCCGTCAGAGCAGTGGATGTTCATTTAACTAATCTTGTAGTGTTGCGTCCGTGAAACTAGAGAAGCTGTCCCTGTCCCAGGGCTGACGGAAAGGTTGCTAAGGAATCTTGAAGGACGAGGACAGGGTTTTCGACTCAGCAGATCATCGCTACGGCGGGCCACGAATGTTGTTGCCATTAATCTATGTACGTTTCGTAGATAATAGATATGTGAAACTTGAACGCTTGACAAGATGATGGACACCTAACAATCATTCCAGGTGACATTCAGGGTAGTTATGATCGAGGTAGTGCAGGGTCAGTATGCACAGCATCACGCTAGGAGAGTAGTACCTGCAGGGTGATCGACCACCAGCTGGGCTTCCCAGATTTCTTTGAACTTTGTTCTCCAGGCGCTAAACATGTTCGAAAAGAGCATGGGTTGCAGAGGTGAAAGGAATAGCGTGGAGAATATACTAAAATGCTTGTCCTGATAGATTGGGTTGAAGACCGCCGTGACGCAGCCTAAGTAGACGAAACAAGGACAAGGGCAGGAAAATAGTAGAGTTTCAGCGGACGTCCTAAGCTGATGCGGTGTGGGGTTAAACACTACATTCAGGGATATGAAAGGGACAATCATGTAGTATAATTTCACCATCCTTTGGCATCCTGCGAAGGAGTAAAGTATTAGGGAACATGTGGTGATATTATTAATAATTGTATTCAAGACCGAATCTGCTTAGGCCCGATTTTGAAGGTTGACGTAGCACCACCATCTATCTACGTAGTACCACCATCCATCTATCAGTCCAAAGCTGGACGTTACCTGGTCATACGAATTACCGTGGAGACTGTCTCACAGAAGCGGGACCGATTTCAGCCTCGGGATCATGACAGTCAACGGGTCGTTTAGCGCGATGTGCGACGCAGAATGGTCAGTATGGCTCATGTCCGTAGGCTGAACATGTATCATCGCCAGACAGACATATCTGTTCACTCGTTGTTTTGCCCCTGTCAGTCAGAACACCTCAGGAAGTCGAAGAACCTTCGGCCTAATTTCTCATGTGATCAAATTGACAGAATACGTAGTGCAAAAAGGACAGTACTCGGTATGAGAAGGCGTGGCAACTACATCCGACGGGAAAGGACATCCGACCTTTGTCGAGCATTGCCATGAACATGAAGGGACATGCAGTACTAGTGATGTGGAATTGTCATACCATGTGTTGTGCCAGTGATGCCAGGTGAAACAAGACGACAACCACCTTATTGCCAAAGGTCGGCGAATGATACGTATCGAGGATTTGAATAGCGTCCCTTCGTCCAGGAGCATCACTGCCAATCTGACGTTGGGGGAACAGAGAATTTCAATCGGACATATAGTCACTCCTCGGAAAGCGCCCTTGATGTCTCGCAGTTTATCGTTTTGTTTCTCCTGTGAGAGACGGTGTCATCTCGAAACGCCAAGTTGACGCTCTGGAATGAGGCACATCAGAATTGCACGGGAAAGAGAAATCAATCCTTTGCTGGCTGACACGCACATGTTGTCATGATTGCAGTACATTTTCGGCCAGCTGAGCTATCCACTGCCACGTGTAACGAGCAGCGCCTCAACGGCAACTTAGCATCCACCATCAGCGTTTGTTCAAAACATTGAATATCGAACACTTGAGAACTGATAAATGAAGGGTAGCTGTGTGATGGGAAGATTATGCGCATTTTAGGGGGGGGGGGGGGGACCTTCGATTCGAGAGGATGACTTGACATGAATGTGAATGTGAGCAAACCTAAGCCGTGCGGGGTTAACCATAACGGGTCCATGCCAGCGCCAATGCGCTTGGTAAAGTCAAGTCATGTGCACTCATCGATATTACGATTCCGGTTCATGAAGAAAGAAAGCCGGACGACGTTACGCGCAAATACCACTTCATGATCAGGAGGCAGCAGCCATACGGCCCATACCTTTGATTTCGATGACAGGCCAGGGAAAATTATGATTGGGCGCCAGATGGGCAAGATATGATTCACGATCAAACAATCAAACAGTAAGTTGGGTCAGGGCGGCGTAAAAGATCCAAATAAAGCTAGGGACCCGCATGGCTGATGCGCCCGAACGACTGATGGACCGCATTGGTCCCGGGTCCTGGGACCAATCTACCGAACATCACCTGTCCAGATTATATATTCTCCCTTGATGTGCTTCCCTGTTTGCTTGACCATTTGTTCTCTTTCCCCACAGAAGAGTCAGCATGCCCGCAATTATCGATATAAAGGCTTCCTATGGAGCCCTTCTCATTGGTTGCTTCATTGCCATCGCGTGCGTATCTCATCGTCACTTGCTCCGCTCCATTCCAAACCCGGACTCCTGTTACGCAGCCTCTCCGGAGTTGTGGCCTTTCAGGCTTGCATCTACTTCCGGCTGTACCCAGATGACAGGGTTCAGAACAAAGTTATGGTTCGTCATTTCCACCTCTAGTACATGGAATCCTAGATGACCCACTCTCCCTAGGTCGGTACGGTCTGGTAAGCACCGAAATATGCGTCCAAGCAACTTGGCATGCTAAACGTCACCCCTTCCTCGAACCGCAGGGTACTGGATCTCTGCCACACTTTCCTCATATGCACTTCTGTCTGGGACTATCTCGTTGCGAACTTTGGGAACGTGGAGATGCACCGTCAGGGAGTTGTTCCATTGTAAGCCCAACCGCATTATGCCCACCACCCACTGTCTAACCTCTTATGGAACGCAGAACCGTTGCAGTGCGTAATATAGCTTGAAAGGCATCATGCACCTTCTGACAGCCTGCCAACAGTTAAGCATAATAGTTACAGTATGTCCGGTGTTTGTTCTATTTCAGTAATCAAGTCGCTGATATCTATCCCAGTCATTCGTAACGCTTATCACACATCTGTGCGTGGGAGGACTACTATTGATTGCCACTCTTTCTAACCCAACACAGATACTTCTTGCGGAGGTTGTGGCGCCGTGAGTCACTTTTCCTACGAGGTTGCTAAATCAGGTTTAATCATGAAGATCTTAGTAAGCAACAAAAACTGGTACATCATCGGTCCCACGGTAAGATCCTTATTGTTTCTTTTACCTCCCATGACTGACTTCAGTTTTAGACAGTCCTCGCGATCTGCCGTGTAGGTTAGTCAAGGATGCATCTATATTATTACATTGCAGATTTATTTACCGACTACGAATTAACTACGAACAGGCTCTGCTATAGGTATGCTGTATTCTCGTATTTGTGCGGGCGTACATCTGACCACTATCGGTTTGATATAGTCACCTCTGCTTTTCTGTGAGTTGAGGAGCCCTGTTCATATATTCAAGAGTAGCTAACAGCGTTTAGGATCGAACTCAAAACATTACCTGCCTTTATTGCCAAGTACAGCGTATGTTCACTTTATTTTCTATCTGTTTCTGTCTCTCACAGTAAGTGCAGTACATGTTTACGCTCGGGCTTGCAATTTCATCCATAGTCGATGTGGTAATCACCTTTGGGATGTGTTTCTACCTACAGGAGAATCGGCGAGGCTTTGGAACGTGAGTATTCTTCGGAGCTTCGCAGTCTTCACGAGATATATCGTGAATAACGTTCACATCCCAGTATGGACGAAGTTTTAGACTCGATCATCGTCTATACAATTAACAATGGCACGCTCACTTGGTAAGTACCCGTATATGTTTGTCAATGTGTAGATGCTCATGTCTCTGTCCCTTTTCAGCCTTTCGACCATCGTGTCAATGATTTTTGTACGCTAACGATCTACGTGTTCTATTCCCGGGTATTTACTCTTCCGACAGTGGCTCACCATGAGGAGAAAAAATCTCGTTTTCATGGCGCTTCATTTCGTCATCGCCAAAAGTAAGATTTCTAATTTCAGTCGCATCCGAGCCTGGCTAAATGCATTTCCGGTAGTGTATGCGAACTCTCTCTTTGCAACGTGAGTTAACTTTGGTTTCGCGGGTTTATGGTTCATACTTATTAACTAAATGTTACCCAGGCTCAATATGCGACGGAAGTTCCGTGGGCGTGCCGCCCTGCAGAAAGAGACCGCTGTGGACCCCACGTCTGTCCGTTTCCCGGACTCATACGAACAGGGAAATCGTATTGGGCAAGGCCACCATGTACGTATCAGCAAATCAAAACGAGGTTTAGGTCCACGGCACTCATATACAATATAGATCGGTACGATCGGCTTTGACGACGGGACCATGACAGACGCCAAAGGGGTACGCACGATCACTCCCTTCCTTGACCGCAGAAATTTTGACGCTGAGGTCAATTTTTTTACAGCTTCATATTACGGTCGAAAAGACGATACAGTACGACGATTACGACGACGATCGCATTTCAGGTCCCTCATCTAACCCGAACTCGCCCGCCATGTTCCCAATGACGCCCCCAAACATTAAACTTGAAGCTTGAAGTCTGAGTTGGATAGCACCTTGCTATCCTTCATTTAATACAATATCCCTTACGGAGCCATCTACACCATACAGCCGGATAATTTCGCCTTTTTTTGCCCATGTACTATGATTCTATGAAATAAGGTTGTATGAATTGGGTCTCTTGATTTCTTGTCCACCTCTTGAATTTACAGTATTTATTTACGATTCAGTTGCGAGATTGGGATTTGCGTACGTTGTGCATGGGACTCTGTGCTCCAAACAATGATATTAACTGTTCGTCTATGGCGTCCCCTGGGGAGGCAATCGTGTTATCCGTAACGCACCTAACGGTCCGAGCTGCCCGAGATAACCATAGCCCTCGCGTTTCATGGACCTGCAGGATTGGACCTCGGGCGCGACCTCGCGCCTACCTCACGCATCACTGCATGCTCGCATATCTCTTCGACTGAGTTCTCTCCTCTGTTGGTTTATCTTTGTTCACACAGCACGAGTTCTCTTTCCCTTTCATCCATAGTTCTCCTATCTCTGACAGTACACGCCCTCTTCATCATCTCCTTTGATTAGCCTTTAAGAGATCCGCTCCCTTAGTGTCACACGCGACGTGCCCTACGCACTCGTGTCTCGCTTATCAACCCCCTCTCCGCTTCTCTTTCATCTTCCTAGCCTCATGATTAGTCTCGCGTTCATTATGCTTGATTAGTAGTACAAAAGATTCTCCATGTACAGTATATATGGTGGGTACGTTTCTGCTTCCTCTTACCTCTTATCCTGGCACCGGGGTCATAAACATTCTGACTTCTGATCTTTCTTCAGTCCAACGTTTAAGTCTGGCACGTGATTGGTTAGTAAAGGGGAAGCGAGAGTGAGCAGAGATGATGCAGGCTAAGTCTTGTTTGCTTTTTTTGAACTGCTTCGCCAGCAAATTTCAATCCCTCATTAACGCGTTGCCGCATCATTTGAAGAATGATCCCTCCTGCCCTTGTAAATGGCCATGGTAACGAAGGCCATCATGAACGTCGGCGGCGCATCTGCAATATTCTCTTTCAAACATTGTGCTATTAAGTCCCTCAGTGTTGTTCCCTAGTGTTCAGAGTCGTCTTTGTGTTCTTCGTCCTTTTCTTCGTGTGTGCACAGTTGTGCATCGTCTCCCTGCTGATTTCCCTGCACTTTTAACTCTCACGCGTTTCACTGCTCGCTACACACCGCCCGACCAATAACAAGCCGATGGAAATTAGCATGAAAGTTTTCAGCTCCGGACTCGGAACAGACAATTTCGCAGAGATAGATGTTCGAGCGCCACTCTGTACACACGTGCCAATAAGTTTTAGCATATGCGACGCGTATTGTATTGGCGAGGACCACATCTAGGTAAAAAGAAAATATTTGTGCCTAAAGTTCATTTATTGAGTCAAAACACACATGCGTACACTTTTACTGTAATTGATGCAAAATTTTCTTGGTCAGTCTTGATGCTCTGACGGACTTCAAGTGGGCCAATAGATTGTCACATGCCTCACCCCTGGAACTTCGCTTTCGTTCAGTACGCGTCTACAACTTTCTGACATGAGTAATTTTCTCCAGTCGTGTTGATCACGCTCATAACGCTATCTGCTCTCCGGCGATTTGTAAATGCAGCGAATTTCGGGTGTACCCACTTGAGAGAAAATACGTGAGAACGGAAAGAAGAGAATGTGGAATGGCGCAATCGTATGTCAAGCACGCAGTGGCTAGAACCTCAGAAAAACTGGAACTGACAGAACTATCCACTGGGTGGTGGCGCGTGGCTATCACGCCAGTGGCGAGCGTGGCGTGTGGTCACGTTATAGTGACGGTTATGCCAAAGATATGTGCTTCGGAGGATGGATCCGTACTACGTACTCTAGTGGCGCCCCTGGCATGTGCCAGTGGATGGGGCCTGGGGGCTATGTAGTGTCGGCGTGGCGCACACAGCATGCCCAACTGGGTCAGGTTCTTACACCTGACACAGAAACAAACGGCGTCGTGTTCACCTCACTCTGCGGGGATTGAGTAGTTTCAATTTTTGCATGGGTTCGGGGGGCAATAGCAGGCTGATGGGTTCCTGAGCACTGGGAAATGAATCAGAGCGAAGCCGCGATCGGGTCATGCGATAGTGTAGTGCGATTATACGAATACAAAACGGCGCTATTGGTGAAATCAATAGTGATAGTGATAGGGTTGTACTGTACTATAAAGCTGTGAAGCGTGAGTAGTAGCTCATTGCAATCAGTTTCACCGCGGTGGATATGTTACTCGACACCAAACTACCCCGTGGGCCAGGGCCAACACTCTGTTGGAGCCAAAACATTTGCCCTATCAGCGAGATTAACCCGTAGCATCAGTTGGTGTGGTGAGACCAACTAGTACTTGTGAGACAATGGCACGCGGCCCAGATTACACCTGCATTGTGATTAGACCCTAGCTTCCGTCGTATTTTACAGCAATTGAGTTGCACTAGCAATGGCCAGACTGGCTCCCGATGTTCTGAATCGGTTGAGAGGCGAGGAAGTTCACATTCGCCTTTGCTTGCCAACACTAGTAGAGCCCGAAGGTTAGGCGATCAGTGAGAATAGTGACAATGCCACAAACGCTGCTCGCCCTGATCTGGACTCGAATGATGACTTATGACTTGCATCATGGCTTTTTGTCTCTTGTTGCATCGGCATCACGTACGTAACGCGCTGCACGGAAACGTGTCGCGGCGTCAGCACATGTTTTGTTTGACGGTGACTTTCATTTCCCACGGCATCTCACCGATTTCCGATTGTTCGGTTCACCGCGTGGCCCACCCAAAAGCCCAGAACGTTCAGGTCCTGAACCCTTTTTCGGGTGATTGATCCCATGGTCCATGGACAGGCAATCTCTGGTCACATTACAAGTCCGGCGGACATGGAGTTCCACGGATCCACGCGCTCATTGTCTGCCATCAACAATTACCTGTCTCGTCAATTATCTACGTCGACAATCACCTACTACTGCAGCAATTACTCACCCCAACAATTGCGCGCCTCGACAATTGCTCAATAGCGATCACCAGCGATCACTCCTGTGATGTGCCAGTCTGATATCTAGACGACCAAGGTCAGAAGATCCTGGACTTTGAGTCTTCCTAGCTGACACAGTTGGAGGCGTCTCAGCAGCTTCTGAGTTCCCAACCCTGCACTTTCCGCGTGGAACTGATAGGTGTATGGAGACATGAGTTCCCACTGGCATACATACATATTGGAAGCCCCGGATGCCGGAACATGATGCATGAAAATTATTGCCGGTGACCCTGATGCTTGTGAGAAAAGAAAACTCGAAAGAAGAGTTAGTGTCGCAATTTGCGAGTTCCTAATTTTTCTCGGTTGATTGATTTTCTTCCTTAGCAGTTTCCTGTTGGGGCATCCAGCCGCCCGGTCCAGTCGCTTTCGGCGCACCCTTTCCGAACTCGCGACCCTGAGCATCATATGGTCGATGGTTCCACATTATTCCGGACAGTTTTCTGGTCTTTGGCATGGAAGAAAACTTTATCCTACTCTATGGAGTGTTCGGGACGTATATCTTATAGGTTAGTGTCCCTCAGTTCTGTCTGCTTGTGTATGTAGAAACTGACAAAGGGCGATCATGATCCCTTATTGTAGATCACCTCGGGTCACGCCGCGGCGCGCATTTATACCCTAAGGCGAAATCACATCTTTATCATAGAATATTCAATGTACCTCATTTTACTCATGATTTGATAGACTGGACTGGTGATCGAGTTTGATCTACCTAGTTAGCCTGAGGGCGTCCCGCCGGTGGCGCATCTTGCATATCCAATATCGGAAAAGATGGAGCCCGCGGTGTTCTCGGAACCACCTACCCCACGCACCTACGAGAACCACGCCAGTTGGAACGTCTTCTCTCATTTGGCTTGGAAGTCTTTCACTGTGTACCTTGAAACTCAGAAGAGTAAGGTCCATCAATGTGGGAGTGTTTCACGATTTGAGAAGCTCATCCTCATCGCGGGCGCAGTGCCTCAGTCCGGATATTTTAAAATGCCGTTATCGGGCGTCTAGATAAAACTATCCGGTAAAAAATATGAAAGCAGCACCACAGGGCGCCACTGCCAAATAATGAACACGATCGAGATGGGCATATTGTCTTTTCCAGCTGACGCTCATCAAACAAGCCGTAGTTTAAGTACGATCATAACAGCACTGGGAAGGAAACCAAATGAATACTCGTATGTGGCTTATCAGTTATCCATAGTTGTGATCATGATAATGATACGTACTACCTGTAGGCAGAGGTAGACACAGGCACAAAGGAACTGATGTAGTGATGTTCATCGGAATTCAACAGCTGCTTTGTCATTATCTCTGTATCATATCACTCGCTTTTGATTTTATATATCAAATACGTGCGATGATAAACCTACCAAGTAGCAGCATGGCTAATACGTACACTTGACAGGCTCATGATGGCACCTGGACAACATCTTGCTTCACTTCGACCCATTGATGGTTAAAATTTTCCCTATGTGGTTAGAGACTGACCCAGATAGTAAGTTAGTAACCGTTCGAGTGGCGCATACAAGTGAGAGTCAGTCAAGGGGCCTAGAAGGGGAACCGAGATAGCACGTTCGTATTACACTATGGAAACCAGTTATGCCAGCATACCGGTAGCTGCCATCCTACTTATTGATAGTCAAAGTACTCTTAGTCGAGCTTATCGAGCATCCGACTGAAAAGAATGAGCTCCTTTGCCAGATTGGCACGACTCAACGAATCAAGGGACGAAGATGTATGCCCGGGCCTGTGATGCGTGTGAGTAATCGCAAGCGCGGATTCTTTAACTTTCCCCTCACCCATCCTGACTACTGATGGATCTGGCCTCTGAGGAACCAGCGATATTGAAGACACCGTCAGAGATATCGTGTAGATGTAAGTTTGGGTACGGCTCACTGATGGCATCCACAACAAATCCAGGGTCAAGATCGCGTTCTTCTCGCCCAACAAAGGCACGGGGTGGATTATTTGGTGAAGAAGTCGGTTGAGTTGTGGAATTCGGAGGTGGACGAGTTGCTTGGTTCGGTTTCTTCGAGTTGTCTCCGGTATAGAAGGTGTTGACAAGAGCAACTGTGAGTAAAAAGCCGGTAAGACCTAAACCCAAGAACACGCCCGTCTTGGCATTGCTGCGAGTGTGGTGTCGTGATGCTGAGGCTGGCGCACTCGCAGTATCCCCTCGGTCCTCAATTTGCCTACCAGAAGAATTGGACACATCAGGGAGGCTCGGACTCTTAGTACTCAAGATGAAGACGACGTACTGGGTTTCGGCACAGCGAACAGGGGATACAGTAGATGCCGCAAGCGCGAGGACAAGGAGAGACAAATAGGAATTTGAAGGCATGTTGGATTATCAGAGATATCGAAGACTTACAAGTGGGCGTAAATGTAGTAGGCGTGAGGGAAAAAAATGTATTGGCAGGTCGTCAGGATTAACGTTGAGCGGGAGTGTCAATTGAGGATTACTCACCAACCAGTGCCTCAGGAAAAAAACAGATATGGAGCAGAGCGAAAGTCGGGTGCTAGGGGATTGTTTCTCATTCACAATGCACTTCATTTATAGTCCAGAGACCTTCAGTTGGCCCAGTCATATCATGCCAGCGGTCGCGTTACGATTAGACATAATATCCAGGAATTGAGATGCCGGCTTGCTTGGTTGACGCACGTTGAGTGATGCCATGCCTGATGCCAAGAAAAAATGACTCTAATAGAGTAGGCAGAGTTATAACGAATCTGATGTCGCAAGTCCGAGCCACTAGGAGGGACTGATTTTGTGATTACACCCAAGTGACACCACAATAGACCTACCGTGCATATATGTCATGATCATATCTTAGCGTTGTAAAAGCAGCGTGCTGGGTACGGGGATACGCCATGACCCCAAAAGATTCTCTATATTAGCGCCCGAGTCGAGGGAAGCTTGATTGGTTTTCGACGACTCGGACGGAAGTGAGTGAGTTTTGGGATTGAGGTTACTGTAGCGTTTTGCGTGTTTAGAGCGGTACTCTGCCAAGGGAAGTGATAACTGAAGTTGAAGGAATTGCCACATTGAGAGCCCCATAGTCGTAGATCAAGATATTGCCGAGGTTATTGCCTTTTCAATGGAATCACATGTTGCGAAACAGGACTGTCACACCGC
The DNA here is from genome assembly GCA_022496225.1 of Russula aff. rugulosa BPL654. NCBI lineage: Eukaryota > Fungi > Basidiomycota > Agaricomycetes > Russulales > Russulaceae > Russula > Russula aff. rugulosa BPL654. The sequence continues at coordinate 14,523 of WTXE01000243.1, read as the reverse complement.
AGCGAACCGAGTCACTCCTTGTGCACATTCCGCAGTTCTGATTTCTTGTAACATGCACGACGTAATTTTTTCGCCCACATACATATACCTTCTCCAAAGCATTTCTTCAAACCCTTTCATCCTCATTCTACTATTTCATGGCTTGTTCATGTCCATCTCCGCCTGTGAACAGCCTGAGTACCAAGAAATTAGAAGAAGTTGAAACACTTTTGCGACAGAACGCACCTGTTTTAATTTCCCAGAAAGTTTTTGAACGCCTCAAGGCATCGTAAAATCTCGAGTCTGTTCGGCAGAGGGCGCATTCCCTCGCTGTTCCCGCGAGGAAGGGCCGGAATGTAACGAAGAACATGTGTTTCAATCTCGGGAAAAGTGCCTGTCTGAACGGCTTGGCTCAGTGCAGCAGTGACGGTGATTTTGTAGAATATCGGCGAGGTTTCAACCAAGGTGATGCAAGGGAACATGATGGAGTTACGAAGGGGTAGATGAAGGTCACGTTCTCGCTTCCGGTTGTTTAGCGCGAAGGCAGCAATAGCCTCTGCGATAACCTGAGGCTCCGGGTCGTTCATGCTCGTCAATCTCTTATCATCCTGCAAGAGCAGCTGAATTTCATTGTCGTCCATGATGCAAACGTCAGTTTGGGCGACTGAGTTTACTCCACAAACAAGAAAAGGGATAGCACGTCGGATGAAAACGATTCTTTTTTCATCGTCGTAGTCGAGGGCTCTCAATAACTCGGCGGCAAAGTTGTCAACAGCTGCTTCCTGACCAATTTTCGGGTTTATCGCCAGATCTAGGTAGTGCAGTAGCCGTCTCGTGCTCTTGTCTGCTGCGTCCTGCCGAGTTTCGGTGGTCATGAAACCCGCCAGAGACGGTACAGTCGGATCGGGTAAGTCGATGGTCCCGAAGAACTTCTCTTTACTCTGAGGCACAACGGTAATGTTGTACGCGGCGAGCTCGTTCGCAGTCCAGTCACTACCGGACTTCGCAATTCGAAGGAGTTGGGCCATGGTTGATGGGAGAGGGCGGAGGGTTGTAGGGGACCTAGAATAAGTAGCACAGATGTATAACGGAGGAGATCGTGTCGTCGAATCGAAGTAGTGACTTAAACATGTTGCTTCCTATCGATAACGTTTTTTTTGAATCCGAATTTATATCCCGCCCGCGTACAACTACTGTGACTAGGCACAGAAGCGGACACGTGTAATACGTATTATGTTTTGGCATGTAACATTTGGAAAAGGGCCAGCAATTAATGAAGCTATGAAGCTTAATGAAGGCCGGTAGTGGGCAGCGTGCGATCGTAGGGGAACTGAAGGTGGTCATATTCTACCGAGCACGTGCGGGCAGGAGCGGGTAAGCGGAGTTGAATTGACTCCGATCCGCTTACCCGCTCCTGCCCGCCGTGTGTAAGTGAACATCGCCACCAATTTCTACTTTCAACCAATATATATGGCCCCACCAAAGGGCACATCACCAGAAACTGCTGCCTACATCGACTTGTTCAAATCGATTGGCCTCTCTCAGGCTAAAGCATCCGAAGCGTCAAAGAGTGCAAAAGGCGCTGCACTCCTCCAGGATCTAATCGAACGGCACGCGCTGACGGGAGGACGGATAGATGAGAAGCAGGCCGGTCTTGTTGCGGCTCTTGCAGTCCAGGGTGCGAAGATCGGGGAGGACGAGCGGGGGTACGTCGTCCACGCGATCATCGATGGACGACTTAAGAGCACGGATCAAGTGAACGGTGCGTCTCATCACCCTCGGAGTAGCAGGTTTCCGATACGTTTTGCTCACATCGAGACATACAGCCGCGATCAAGTTCCTCGAGACACATCCGCTGCCCGCGGACGATGCTCAGTTTGATCATGAATGTGGTGTTGGTCAGTTCGCGCCGATGCTCACTCGTATGACTCATCTCAATGTATAACTCCCAAAGGATTTAGTATCACTCAGGAGGCCCTTTCTAATGCCGTTTCTGAGTATGTCGATTCGCCTGCTGTCTCGGGTTGGGCGGGTATGGGCGCGGCCATCACGGCGCTCAGGAATACGCCGGGACTGCGTTGGGTTAACCCGCTCGAGATTAAGAATGCTGTCGAGTCCGCGTTGACGGATCGGTTTGGCGCAAAGGGGGAAGCAAAGCCCAAGGGCAAGGTGAGTTTTGCCTTCCCCTGTTCTACACTGGGGCCCCGTGCGTGTCGGCCCTACTAATCGACATCCCGTATTAGCAGGAACCCAAACCAGCAAAGGCCACGGAGACAGAAGTGTCATCTGCTTCCACGTCTGCCACGCCCAACCCCAGATCGGTGTTCGAGGAAGGATTCCTTGGCAAGTTACACAAACCTGGGCAGAACCCACAGGTTACCCCTGCGTTGCGTGACGCGCACCTCAAGGCAACGGGTGGGCTGGTGTATACGCGCTTTCCGCCAGAGCCGAATGGATATTTGCATATCGGGCACTCCAAGGCCATCTTTATCAACTTTGGGTACGCAGCGCACCACGGGGGAAGGTGTTATTTGAGGTACGATGACACCAACCCCGAGGCAGAGGAAGCGGTATACTTCGAGAGTATATTGGAGATAGTACGTTGGCTGGGCTTTGAACCGTGGAAGATCACATACTCGAGCGACTACTTTGACAAGTTGTATGACCTCGCAGTCGAACTGATCAGGAGAGATAAAGCCTATGTGTGTCATTGCACAGGTGTGTCTCGACTTATTTCTTTTGTTCCTGTCTCATCCTTGCATAGGGGAGGAAATCCATGCTCATCGAGGTGGAGACGATGGCAGTGTGCGACCGCGTGCGTACATCGTGGACGACCAGTCGAAGAGTCTCTCCAAGAGTTCGAGAACATGAAACTCGGGAAGTACAAGCCGGGTGAAGCTATCCTGCGCATGAAGCAAGACCTCGATGATCCGAACCCTCAGATGTGGGATTTGATCGCATATCGCGTTCTCCTCGCGCGGCATCATCGGACGGGGGACAAGTGGAAAATATACCCACATACGACTTCACGCACTGCTTGGTCGACAGCTTTGAGAACATTCGTACGTTGTTTAGCGGTGCAGTGTCCATCACGTGACCTGAGTGTTGTTTGCAGCCACTCGTTATGCACTGTCGAGTTTATTGCTTCCCGCCAATCGTATGACTGGCTTTGCGACGCTGTAGACGTCTACAAGCCCCGTCAGTCCGAGTACGGTCGTCTTGCCCTTCAGGGCACAATCACCTCAAAGCGCAAGCTCCTTGCCCTAGTAAAGGAAGGATACGTCCTTGGATGGGATGACCCCCGGTTGTACACTCTTATAGCATTACGGCGACGAGGCGTTCCAGCAAGTGCAATCATTTCGTTCGTGGGCGGGCTCGGTGTATCAACAGCAGGCTCAAACATTCAGCTAGCGCGATTCGACCAGACAGTCCGCTCGTTTCTCGAGAACAACGTCCCGCGGCTGTTTATGGTTATCAAGCCACTCAAAGTAACCTTAGAGAACGTGCCCGAGGACTTTGTTGTTTTTGTTGAGAAGGCACTTCATCCTAAGGTACCTGCGCTAGGAACGGCAAAGCTGGCCTTCACGCGCACCGTTTATATCGAACGGGATGATTTCCGTCTTGAAGACTCCCCGGACTATTTCCGTCTCGCACCGGGGAAGACTGTTGGCCTATTCCAGGCCCCATACCCTATTACCTGTACATCGTACAAAACAGATCCAGCAACAGGTGATGTGACGGAACTCATCTGTCGCCTCGAAAACGGCAGCAACGGGGGTGCACCCAAGAAACCGAAAGCTTTCATCCAATGGGTTGCGGAACACGCCGAGAGCGGCAGCCCCGTTCGCGTCGACGAGACGCGCATCTTCCACCGGCTCTTCAAGAGTGACAACCCGCTTGCAGCTGAGCCGAACTACAAAGCGGACGTCGACCCGAATAGCCTTGAGACGGTCAAGGGCGCGCTCATTGAGGCCGGCTTTTGGACGCTCGCGAAGCGCGCGTACGGCGAGGCGGTGCGTGAGAGTCAGGACCGCACGGAACGCGCACTTGCGGAGAACGCGACGGAGGCGATGCCCGCGGATCCGGACACGCCGGCGGTGACGAGCGCGCAGCTAGTCGGGAAGGAGTGCGTGCGATTCCAGGGCTTGCGGGTCGCGTATTTTGCCCTGGATAATAGGGACGCGCGCATTGCGTGCCTGGATGAGGCGGGCGATGTCCCCGCTGGGCGAAGACAGGGAGATTACCTAGTGCTCAACCGGATCGTGAGCTTGAAGGAGGATTCGGGTAAAACCGCATGAGGCGTGGCATGCTTAAAGTACACTATGGTTGTATGGAAGTCAAAACGATGCAATATGTTGTAACTTTGAGTGTTATGGTCATGCGAAGCATCAAGACGCATCAAGGTTGATTATCTCCGTTTGGACATCGGTTAGAAACTAGTGTTAAATGAACGTAAAGTTTGTCAGGAACCATGACTATCCTGATCAACTGGGCCATAGATGACCTGCCAGAGGTGTTCCGAGTCTTTCCGTGGTCTCCCTTGCTTGGCCCCTTGTATCTTATCTGCTGGCTGGCATTGCGGGGATTTTCGGTCGCACATAAATTTGACAACGCCGCAAATGGCCTCCTGACCCTCTTAAGGACTTCTCCGCTGTGGGTACTGTGCCCAGAATAGGGTTCCCGCACTCTGTGGTTTCAGCCACTAGTGCATTATGAGGACGCAGTCGCGGTTCTGTACGGTACTTGAGACCAATACTAGTATGGAAGATCGCCTGCCATTCCGTACCTGTTTTTTTTTTCGTCCACCATGCCTGTAGCAACAGTCAAGGACAGCTCTCTGCGTTTCTCGTATGAAGATTCCGGACCTCTGGGTGGGATGTACACCACTCTCGTGATGGTGCACGGAACTGGCTTTCACTTGGGTAAGTTATGTCACTCTGGAAACTGGAAATGAAAATACGATATTTGATCACGACTGGCCTTTTTTTTTTTCGTCGCACACAAATTGTGTATGAATATGTGAAACAGGGATATTTGGCCCGATGATTCTGTTCGCGGCGGCGAATCGAGTTCGTCTTATCCTTGTCAACCGGCGGGACTATCCAGGCTCGACCCCTTATCGGACGCTGAGCTCGCCGAGCTGGGCAGTTCCGATCTGGAGACCCGTGCAAAGGCCCTCGCCCAGCAGGGTCTCGAGATTGGTCTATTTCTCGCGTGGTTAATCCGCGAGGAGAACATCCCTCCCGTGGTCATTGATCGAGATGGGAAGCAACAAGGAGGTATCGCTCTCGTGGCGTGGTCGCTCGCTCACACCCCAATAGCGGGTTTCCTCGCGCACGCCGACTCGCTTCCGACCGATGCTCTCAGAGTTCTCGACCCTTGTCTCCGTGCGTACTGCATCTTCGGTGAGCACACGAATTCTTCTAGTCCGCCCAAGCCCCCGCCCTGTAACACTCATCCCGGCTATCCCGCCAGATGCGCCACACGGCTCGTTCGGACTTCCGACGCTCAGCAAGTACCACCCATTGGTCGAACCGACGTATCCAATGGAAGAACGCGTCCCGCGCTTCTACTCCTGGGTGTCGACATACTACACACATTCGGATCTCGCTCGTAGGAAGCGCGACCCAACGCTGCTCGACACCTCCCCTCTGCTTTACCCCGCACCCCAATGTGCTCGTCTAGCAACGCTCGACGCGATCTGTCCGGCATCACTTGAAGCAGTCTCGTGGCCCGGTCCGATCCAGGGCTCGGAGGCACTGCTCCACGGTATCCCGCTCGGCGTCGCTTTCGAGCAGACGCGTCGCATGTTGCTGGATAAGGATGTCGGTAGCGTGTTGCCGCGGTGTAAGGTCGTCGTCATTTGGGGCGAGAACACCCTATGGGAGATGGTGGGCGCGGCGTGGGCAGTAGAAAAAGTGTATAAGGAAAGTGAAGAGGTGGGGCGCACGCTCGAGGTCGTGGAGATGCCTGGTGCCAACCATTTCGTGCGTCTGTTCCTTTCCTCGATTATCCTTTTCGGTTTCATTGAAAAGCACATGTGTGTATAGCCCCATTGGGATGAACCTGAGGCGATGGTTCGGTTTTTATCGTCTGTTGTGTAGGCCGGGGGTGGCAGCGGATCTCTACTCAAAATTTAAGGTGCACTACGGATAGGATGGATGCACTTGAGGGCGTGGGTTGACTCGATATGTTTGTGGCTCCCTAGATATTTATTTCGTCGCTTGAGTCACTGTGGCTCTTTCACAGTGTTGCTGAATTGTATTGAGGTGCTCACTCTCTAAACCTCATCATGCCTTGCTTAAACTTCATATCGCTCCGCCTTTTATCTAGGGATTTCCCCCTACCTTTTCCGTGTGGGCTGAGACAACCTGATGGCATGATGTGTGTCAGACGATACGAAGCCTCTCGCGATTCTTGCCCGCACAGATAGTACCCCGGCCCGGGTCCCGGGAACAAAGTCACTATATTTCCTTTTCGGGTGCCCAATCGTCAAAGTAACGAGAACCTATCATCTTCGAGCGTCTTTAAACTCGATGTCAGCCCCCCGCGGGGAAGCCAAGCAGACATGCGAAAAATAGCCACAAAGCTTCGCTTCCTCTCCCAGGATCGGGGCATATATGCCCCTCTGGTACATGGGACTCCGTCGCATTCTTATTCCACCATGTCGCACCCCGCTCCGACACAAGCTCCAGACCCTGTCTCCCCTGGCGTCAGGAAGGATGATGCAGTCTCCATTGATTCTGCTGTCGTATCCCCGAGAACCTATGATGAACCTATTGTAACTCGAAAGGAGTTATGGAGCTATTATCGTAAGTCTTCAGGCTGTTCGTCGTCACGTTTCCCAGGCTTACAGCATTTTGTTATTTACAGTATATTACAACGGAGACAACGTTCGTACTCATCATCCTGTTGTCTGTTAGGGATAATGTTGAGATTTCGATGCGTGTGGGTGGTATGTAGGGTGTTGGTCCCAATGGTGAGTCTCCTACGACATATCCCGCAAGGTGGGGAAAGTAGAGATATTAACGCACCAAAGGCTACTCCATGACCCTCTTTCAGTCACTCGCTACTGCCGCGGGCTATGACCCCGTCCGTGGGCCAGGCTCGTCCTGTCTGGATTCAAATGCGTCGGGTAAATGCGTCTTGCCCTGGGGTAGTGGGACCAAGGCAGTGAGCGCATCGTCTTAATCGCGAACGGGTCCAGTTTTGCGGTACATCACCTTCTATAACTACCTGTTGTGCACGTTACTTACTTTCTCTTTAAGGTTATGACGATGCTCTTTACAAACGTTGGTTCTGTGGCGGACTACGGGACTCTTGGCAGGTGGCTGCTTTTGGTAGTGACCCTGATATGCTGGGCAGACCAGTTTGCAACCTTGAGCTTGACGTGTAGGTGATCGCATCTAGTGTGTCGATCGAGGTTTTATGCTGAAGATCCACGATAATAGCTGCAAACCGCTGGGGCCTCGCTATGACCCTATATATGATCGGTTTCATTTCATATGGTGCCACCCTCGTATTATACGCAGCAAATTTCCCGCGGCTGGCCCGCAATACGCGGCATACACGCAATCTCAGGGAGAAGTATGACCGCGGGGAGATATCTGCGGAGGTCTATGAGCGCGAGGAAGCCTCGAAAAGAATAGGATCAGCAATATTAGCACAGTAGGTGCTTCATTTGCTCCCCAACGTTCCTCCTTATTGGCGATAACGTGATTGACAGACTCACAGCAATATCGGTTATGTGGTAACATATGTTCTCAACTTATCGCTCCTGCTTTCTCTCAAAAACAATCCAAGAGTTGACAATTATGTCCTCGTCTTGTGAGATCATACAGCTTTACGCATAAAACTGACGGTTGCTCATGTGAACGTAAGGACAAACGGTTACTGGGTCCTAGTTGGTATCTGGTGGTGTGCGTGATTTCTCGCCTTTTGGTCTAGAAGGCTTACTAGCGGGCACAGTCATATACCAGCAACCTCGGCCAGGGCCAAAACTACCGAAAGGAGAGAGTTATCTCACGATTGGTTGGAAGCAGGTAATTTATCTTACCTTTTCGCTGACTCGGACCTCATTCCTTAACCAGATTGGGGTTGCCTTGAAACAATACAAGAAGATTCCTCACACATTCATATACTTATTCGCCTATTTCCTTCTCGCAGATGTTTGTCATTCTCTCCATATACGTATATGTCTGACAAATTTGCCGATCTCGACCAGGGCCTGAACACGACGGAATACTGTGGTCATTTGTCAGAATAACAAATTCAAGTTTCGTTTCTGCAGAACACCTATCTCGGCCTTGCACAGGCAATTACCTCGACCTCAAGTACGCTCGGTTTTATTATATACAGCGCTATTGGAAGATTAGCACAAAGAAGATGGTATGTCACTACCCTTGTTCTTTTCTTTGGGAACGCATCAATATTAATGGGTTCAGTTCGTCGTGACAAACGTCGTGACGATCCTGATCCCACTATGGGGTATGATCGGGATCTGGACAGAAAAGTTCGGGTAGGATCCGGCTCATTCCCCCTCGCACAGAAGATGTGATGTAGAGATTGTTGACAGATTTCACAACGTGTGGGAGTTCTGGATGTACAATGTCGTATTTGGACTTTTTCAGGCTCCGTACTATGCGTTCGCACAGACAATGATGGCCGAGCTTACTCCACCGGGTTTCGACAATATGGTACGTATCACTGTTTCCCTCTTTTGGCAAATATTTGTTAATTTAATCGGGGGCAAATGCAAGTTCTTCAGCCTTTACGGACTGTCTAACACCGCATCGTCGATAATCGGACCAAACGTAATTCAGGCGATCATCAACAAGTCAGGAAACAATTGGGACGGATTCCCGTTCTTATTTCTTCTCTGCACTTGCGCAAGTCTGGTTATCTGGTTCGCTGTGGACGTGCCGAAAGGTCGGCGGGCCGCTGTGCGGTGGGCGGCCGAGCAGCGTGGGACGGCGTCCGGCGTTGAGGGTTCCGATGGGACAAATATTAATGCGCCCGTGGCGAGCTCAAGGGAATCAGACGCGACGATACCTTCATATACTTAGAGACAAGAGTCGAACATGTCATGCTTCACGATGCTCCCTGCGTACTTCGCTCTGTGGTGTACTGGTACACCGACTTCCTTTCATTTGTCCTTATTGCAGTTGCAGTGCCTACTGTGGTGGACTGGTGACCCCCGTTTCTTTTAATTATTGCCGTCCAACAGGACTCCGGATAGAATCTGACTACTTAACTTGACTCGCCAGCTATATGTGACCGTCTTGGAATCGTCGCCCAAGTTATCGCCTGTAGCGAGGGGCAGCATTGTCTCGGACCCACCCCGATTCCCTCACATACTTCGCGATATTTGTGTGACACCGAGTAGAATGAATGATGTGTGGTGTGATGAATGACTCGGGTGCCCAACTCGGGAAAAGTTCTCGCATTTAAAGGGTTTCAACTTCTGTGGTCCTTGCGGCCCGGGAACAGCGTCCAGGTACAGTAGCATCTGGGCCAATTTGGTCAACCTGCTTTCGTCCGCCTGTCTTCTCGCTGTATCCTGGGCGTTTGTCGTGCTTATAGCTTATGCAGCTGTGCTAGACACGTCACTTCTAAAAATTATACAAAAGATCACCAAGTCTCGGTTCAGTCTCCACAAGTGAAAACGTATCCTCTTTTTTTGCCAACCTTAGTATGTCCTGATTCAACTTCCTTCTCACTATCTTTGGGGTCGTGACCGGTGGGTGTCACTGGTCGGGATATGCGTCACCATGCACGCCTTTCCATCGAGTTCTTACCTCTTGTTCACAAGAACAGCTCGTACCTAGTACAGCCTGAGCTTCCTGCATTAGTCCCTCTCTGTCTCAGAGTCCTAAGCATGTAACTTCTTTTCTTAAATTTTGGAAATTTCCATCGCAGTCCTGGTCCAGACCGGCGCATCCTGTCGATTCCTTTTCATAGTATTAGAAAGACTGCTGAGGTTAACGTTAAGCCTTGGGAAATCGCCGCAATTCGAATTTCGTGCTTTGTGGTGCACGGCGTTCAAGTCTTTTTTTTTTATAAACGAACTTTCAGGAATTTCTTGGAGGCTTTCTTGACATTTTTAAACCTAATTGTTGTACCAAAAGCCAATTCAGGTTCTGAATAAAAGTGTTTGAAGGCTACGGATAGAGAAAGTGTAGGTAGAGAGTGTCAGAGACCGCGATCACGTGGAGACGCCAAAATGCACCGAACCTCTAACATACTCTTTTTTCGATTGTCTGCGCTTTCTCGACAGTGTGGGCGATGTTGTGCGATGCCGAGTAGAACAATGCGCGGTGTCAGATTTTTGTATGTCCAATCATGCCACGAATCATCTCGTTATAATAAGTACAAGGGACGGCGCTTAACTTTGGCCTCGGCAGTGCCTACTACACTGCCTACTACATGTACCTAGAGTGTACCTAGCGCCGAATACTACTCGAAGTTTCCTAGGGTTTGTAGTATTCCTTTCCCCCAATACTCTCCCCCAATACCTGACCCAATGATCAACATTCGTGAAACAGAATCTATGATCGATGTGGAGCAGGGTCAAGGTACGGACCTGTCGTTCATCCACAACCGCCTCGTCCTCACTCCCTTCTGTAGACCACAGTTACCCACCCCCACCCATTACGACAACTTCCCAGCAAGATCAAGGCCCGCAGGGAGAATCCAACTTTTCCGATGGCTCTGAAGCACTGTTCTCTATGTATCTCCGTCGGGTCAAGGAAGAGGACAGTAGGATGGCAGAGAGTTGGAAAGGATATGCTGATGGGATGCTTGTCTTCGTGAGTCTTCGTGCGTCTTCCCATTCTTCTCGTATAACGTAGAATTGTAGGCTGGTCTGTTCTCTGCTGCCGTCGCCGCATTGCTCGCAGTGACTGTCCAGGATATTCGGCCGAATCCGCTGGACACTGCAGCTTTTTATCTCGCCAATATCAATCAGCAACTTTCTACCCAATCAAACGAACCCCAGGGACCCATCCCGACAAGCCTAAATAACGCCGCTCAATCATTCTCCGCGCCTACGTGGGCCGTTTGGGTTAACGGGCTTTGGTTCCTGAGCCTCGTTATCAGTTTGACCTGCGCCCTCATGGCCACATTGCTACAGCAGTGGGCTCGTCGCTATCTGGAGGTCGCATACCCACGATACAGCCCCCCTAAGCGAGCGCGTATTCGCGCCTTCTATTCAGAGGGCGTCGAAAATCTCCACGTTCCCTGGACAGTCGAAGGGTTGCCAGCGCTACTCCATAGTTCCCTTTTCCTTTTCTTCGCCGGCCTCGCTGTGTACTTGTTCAACGTGAATCTCACCATCTTCGCGGCCGTGACCGCCTGGATCGGAATTTGCGTCTTCTCGTACGTATGGATTACTTTCTTGCCGATTGTTCGCAAGAACAGCCCATACTCCGGACCCCTTTCCGCGTTCTTCTCTTTCTTTGTCACTGGCGCGCGACATCTCTTCTTCAAGCTCTCCGAAAAATCCCGTCGCAACTTTGGTTCAGTAATGCGTTCTGCCCACTTCTTTTCGCGCAGTATGCGCGAGACTGCAGAGGTCCACGCCTTGAAACTAACACGTGACATCGACTTTCGTGCGTTGTGGTGGACATTCGAGTCTTTAGACGAAGATGTGGAACTCCAGGAATTCTTCGAAGGCCTTCTTGGCCTTTGTAGCTCAAAGGCTATACCAAATGCCTTACGGGACTTCATCAAACCACATGCGAAGATGCTGGCCGATGAACTGATGGAGTTGATGAACCGTACTTTGTCATCTAACCTTGTCTCCGAATCCGTGAAACAAAGCCGGATCGCTATCTGCACCAAGCTCATCGATACAACACACCTTTTCGGAGATTGGCGGTTTTTGAGTCGCGTTCTCCTCGATGATTGGCAAAGATTTCTGCGATGCGTCGAATTCGGGATCTTTGCGCAAAAAAAAGCAAAGACTAACCCCGATCGAGTCACAGCTCTCTTCGCACAGTGTTCGGCTGCAGTGGTAATTTCAAATGTGCGAGATGTGCCAGTGGAAGAACGTGATGAGAACTGGTACGAGCTTGTATATGGCCTACTGGACAACACCCCAAAGCCCCTCCTACACCGTTACCTTTCACATGGCCATAGTATTCTACTCGCTAACCTCATGTTCATCGTCCGACGGATCGTTCAAGCATACTCTGGATTAGGTACTAAACGTCAGCAAGAGGACCTTCTTCACGCGACATCGAGGACACTAAAATTTATTTCCAAATTCTATGTCAAGCGTAATATCGTACCAGAGCTCCAGCACGAATTCTGCGATTTATGGAACCAACTTGCTGACAAGGCGGAAAACGACGACCGGCTTCATGTCAAGTGCATCACCAAGACAGTACTCGAGCATACTCGCAAACTATACGACGCTTTGCATCCAGGCACGGGTGAGTGTTTCCCCACCGGTATTCTCCACCACAACTGACGATGGGACCCCCATTTTAGATGACGCTACGCTATATCCTAGATGCACTTGTGCTGAACACCGCCCTACCTCTCCCGTCGAGGAACTACAATTTGATGAACCACCTCCGACACCATCCCCAATTCCCTCGGCTATGGTAATCCCTCCGTCGCCGGGTCTTCCGCCAGCGGCGTCAGCTATGCCAGCGTCCGGCTCCGTAGCCTCTCTCCATTCTCATACATCTGTCCCGGCCTCGTCTTCCCAACCGTGAGGTGGGCATTCCCGTCGTTCTCCAGAACAGCTTGCACTCGCTGGACGGCTGGTGTTGCACCCCTGTGCCGCCACCTCGACGTGCCAGCAGCCCTTTGTTCCCTTTGTTCAATAGCTTTCCGCAGATCCTCGTCGCTTTCTCGTTTTTGCCTCATTGCAATCTATCACTGTACAGGACCCCGCTTATCTTTTTTGCCATTTGGACTCTGTTTCCTTTACTGTCACTCTCGAATATCTACTGTAGTGATTTCACCCAACTCGTTTTCATGTATTCCTGCGTGTCTTGAATTTCTTGCCGTATTTCTCCGAGATGACATTGGCCCCTCGAACCACGCTCCTCCCTGTAGTTCAACCTGCCCTGAACACTCCTGTGTGCTTACTTATAATTACTTAAAACTCGATACTCTCTGTGCTGTCTCAATGGTGTGAGAAATGATATGCGATGCCGAATCTCCTATAATAGGGTCGTTCACAGTAGCCACTTATTGGCTACTTATCATGTCACTTATTTTTCCACTTATTTAATAAGAATGACAAGAAGGAGAGGAATAAGTCGGATAATGAGCTTCGTTGACGATTATTCTTATTGCCCTACTTATTGCCTCGCTTCTTGCTTGCTTATTCGGCAACTTGTTCCAAATCTAAACTCCGATTGACTGAATCTCCCGATTTTTTTTTTGTTTCGTCATCGTGTCGTTCTTTTCCTCGTCGTTCTCTTTCTTGTTGATCCTTCCCTCTTCATCCCTCAAAATGGGTGAGTAACTACTAACTCACCCCACGACTTAGGACATCATACAGTACGTTTCGAGTGGCACGTGAGTGACGTGACTCATGGTGGTCACAGGCAGGGCCGCGCGTTGCCTTCCAACCGCCCCAGAACAGAAGCGTGACGACTGACGACTGATGAGTCTCAAGCACCCAAGTTGCCATCGTGTCCTCGCAGCGATTTCAAAGGTTTGCTAGCCTGTCAACGGTGTGTGCCCCCCTTTCCCTGTTGTCTGTTGACGTTGACTCTGTGAGGGACTCCACCCACCCACCGCACTCGAATCTCGACTCCCTCGCAGCGGCGCCCAAACTCCTTCTAGGTTGCACATCGTCTGCTTTCTTCTGCACATTCGTTCCTCAAGTCCCTCAAGTTGTAAGTCAACGCCAGCGTCGCCAGGCCCACCTGGCCCATGCCCGTTCGGACGCTTCCTGCACGTCACCACCAGGCCATGCGGCGCACACATCCTTCATCAAGATCAACACTTCCAAGGTTGATGCGAACTGACGGAATGGTGGGTGTGCCGGCGGTGGCACCAGCTCTGGGTTCAACATTGCCGCAGAGCCAGCCACCACCCCCGCGTTCAAACCACTGTACAGGGATGACCGTGATCGCATGGACACTGAACCGCGGTCTTCCTGTACATGGTCTCTTAGAGACTTAGATCTCGCAGCATCCACACATTGTAGTAGTAACTTAGCAGTAGCAGTAGCAGTACTTGTCACCATAATATAATCCCTGCACACTATCCATTGTCTGATCGTCCAGGAGCTGAGACACCATGTGTAGGGTCCCAGCCCACTTTCGTTGGACATAATGCGCTCCTCGAGCAAGCATGTCCGTTTCGATAGAGCAGGCATGGCTTGCAGAGTTGTTGACTTCGCACTTTCGACTCAGTACAATTCAAACTCAGTAGCATTGCCGAACCTTAGCCGATGGACGGGATAATTCATTATTCACTACTTATTGCAAAAATCCCCTCCGGGTGCGTTCACAGTAGCACTTATTTGGCTACTTAATACATCTACTTATTGGTCAATTGACAGTAAAACACGAATAA
>WTXE01000242.1:0-39369 GCA_022496225.1 Russula aff. rugulosa BPL654 | reverse complement strand
TCGTAATTCTCGTAAAGCGTAGTTTTGATTTTTGTGTACCCAATAGTAGAGCGGCTGAAGCTGGTGTACTTGTCGTCTGGCAGTTCTTGTCATCTTATAGGCAAGCTAAAAAGACGTAAAAAGTCATAGAAGTTCGGCAGCAAATCGTGGATTTCCTGATGCTACTGCTGACTCGGAGCACTCTCGGAGCCCTCAAAAGACTCCAGGCTAATCCAAGCTCCCAATAAATAATGGCCTCCAGTGCCAGGAATAAATAGACAGCGTGTGGCGGCAGCCGCCAAAAATGGGAGAATGGCAGTCTCTATAGATGGATGACATCGGTGGCAATTGAAAGAGGAATTCCACTCCGCCACCACCAACGCCACCACCAACGCCACCGACGTGTTGCTGCCAGTCGACTACAAGATTAAGTAAGAGAAACCTTTTCCTATGGGCCTCGGGAACGTGCAAAGTGTCAACAATATTCTCCGAAGCTAACAGATTGAGGTCCACAACGAGTGGAGGATCAATGATTAAAACTTGGGGTAATGATGGAGGATGCCTAACGGAATCAATAACGTGATTTGATAAGAGAAGGGACTTCTATTCCATGTTATCGACATATATACCCAACGCAGGTGCCTTACCGCGCACCTCGGCCTACGATCATCCACGGACCATGTTTATGGGCGGCCAGTTCTTACCAAGTATAGCCGCATTCAGGCTCGCGGACCCAATTTCGTGCGGCGTGGCCGGGTACTGTAATGATGAGACTGCCACCGTCATTAAAGTGATGAAACCGCGATTTGCCGACCAGATCAAAACGTGTTTGATACGGATCGCATTTGACCATGGCTCGTTTTCCGTTTAAATAATCCATGTTGAAGTAGCGACCGTAGGTGGATTCCGAGAAGCGCGCTGTTGTAAGCCCACTCATATAAAAATACAAACTTGAAGATGAGAAAAAGGAAAAACATTCCCATCCGCCCGATACCTGCGATTGGATGTGGACGAAGAATTAGGGCTATTAATCAGCTACTACTATATGGTCCTTCTGTCGGTTCAAACTAAGAATGCCTTTCTTTGCTCTCTTCGTCTAACCGCTTCAGGCCCCGATTACACCCGTCTAGTAAGCCCATGATTTCTCTCATGTATTCAATATACAAAGACCGCATCTTATTGTCCGTCTCAGACGGTATACAAAACGGGCCATACTGACAGCGCCAAACAGTGTTCACAGAAATGAATCTATCTGCTGGATTGAACTGGGGATGGATATTCTGAGTCAGTGTCTGCTTTAGAAATATAGCAAAGATGTCTGGGCGCCCCTTCACTAGTAGCGTCGTAGTATGTCCTAACCTACCCACGACCACGGATAATCAAGCATGGGCAACATCGTGGGAGCATTGTTACTTTCCTTGAGTAGAGGGTGTGAGAATGGAACCTTAGAGCATCATGTGATACTATCAGCAGACGGGGAACTCGGGAACACTGCGCCACGGCTTCCGCGGGTTCTGCCAATGGTTCAATGTTCAACCCCTTATCCTCCTTCCGAGGGCCTCGCACATAAGCAAAACGCCCATCCTAGAATACATCCCAACCAAACATAGAATTCCTCCCTTGTCGGTAGTAATCACGAAGAAAGAGTGGTACGGTTTCCTCGAACCATCTTGACCATCGGAGGCAGACCAGAGCTCCGTTCGTGATTCCGGTTGTCACACTCAAACTTCTCACTCGAACCACAACATCCGCAACCACCAGTTCGACTGAAATATATCGTATTACTATTCCAGTGCCTTGGTATTCATGTCCACGACGAAGGCAGCCAACCTTATCGATTATTGTAAGGGCAATCAAGTTATGGTACATCAAGCCAATTGCCAGATGATCCCCTTGCAGCTGCCGAATCTCCGATCCACGTAAGGTACCATGAGGTCACTGAGAGTAGTCACCTTTGCTCACCTAAGAGTCATTTCGACTCGTTCGAATGGCCATTCGAATAGCCCATTTGTATTTGACCAGGATATGAACCCGCCTTGCATCCGCCGTACTTTCAACGAGTAGAAAATATCTGGCTAGTCGCCCAAAAATAAAACCCAGTTTCGTGTCGGTTGTGCTCCAAACCCAGAGGTAATCTCCTCCTCTGGACATGGCGAATGCGACGAGGCACGTCAATACTCTTGGGAGGACGCATGCAGGAGTGGCGTTCGAAGTTTTGTCTCTGCTTGATGTGCTTTTCCGGACGGTATTACTGTAAGTTCCCAGCGGTGACCAGATCGATGATCTGCTAATGGGGCTGCGTTTCTTGCATGCGCGTATACATCGGAGCCAAGAATGAGTTGGTCTGAGCGGCCTATCACCTCGTTACGCACCATGCTCTTCCCCTGATTGATAAAGCACTTCGAATAAGATGGTATGTTATCTGATGCTGGCAGTGCCCAATGATCCAACAAGGCTAAATCTCTGTGCTATCATATCATCAACAACCCGTCCTTCCCTTCGTTGATCACATCACGACTTCCCTTCTTGATATCTTCGCTTTCTACTCTGTGCTTTTTGCGATGTTCCTGTGTGGAGGGCTGTAGTACTTCCATATGGCCTGCCATAGTATGCCGTATGTATGCTAGTACTACCGTGAGCCAGGCGCTGGGACAATGAGGCCTGGGATCACAGCAACTCAGAACTCAGAAGCAAAGAACATATCATCGTGGCATCCTGTTCCTGTTCCAAGTGAACCATGTCAACGCCGCTAAATAGGACGTCCCTGCAGTGCCGGCAGGTACTTGACGTTTATGGAATACGAACACCTGATTTCATAAGAGGGACCGGATCATGATGACTTGGGATGCGATACCTTGAGATAAGGCGTGAGTAGTACAGGTACGCAGGAGGTTTTTTGATCTTACCGTAAGAGGTTGCCCGGGGGTGGTGGGATTAGTTCCTTTGATGCCATTCTTAATCCGAGTCATAGAGGCGCGTACTAATATCTGGAGCCTCCCCTCCTCCGGACGCAAAAAACCACAACATCAAAACGTGTGAACCAGGGATACGTTTCTGGTTTCTGTGATGACAGGTGTCTAAATTGCAGGTCGAACAACCTACCATGCCGATCAGCAGCCGATGTAGAAGCGCTGGTACTTGGTGTGTGGAGTTAATACGTGCCAATACTACAGTAGTAGTCAGTCAGCTGGCCTTCGCGGCGTCCGTATCGGTAGATAATAATAACTAAGAATGATCAAACCAGGTTAGAGGCTGTGTGTTGCATGTGGTAGTGCCTCAGTCGTTTCGACGCCTTGTGTCGTCGCTTCTATCCGGAATCAACCGTGCATCTCGAGCTACCAGTGGGGCGCCCATCAGCAAATTGGTCGAAAAATTATAAGGCTATATAAGGCCTTATAAGAGTCAAAAATGCCAAACAGGCAAAAGATTGGACAGAGTTATAAGTACTTATAAAGATAGGGGGGTGTCCGTATATGTTTGGTCAGTTTCTTACAAGACGTTATAAGTTATTCTGGGGTTTATAAGTCATTTTGGAGTTTGTAGGCGATTATTGACCATATTAGCTGTTCTGGAGTTTATAAATAATTACCAACTTTATTAGTTTAAAAATAAATTTGGGGACTATATAGGCCAGACATGATCACTTATGTTTTTCTTGGATATTTATTATTGCTTGTATAATAGTAGTCACGCAATATTTAAATTTAAATTGCAGCTTTATTTTTCTCGACTATACTACCTACACACTTATGTTACTGTAACATGGCAATCTATTGAAACAGAAAAGTGACCCGAGTGGGATTTGAACCCAGGCCTTCCCACATCTGCACCAGTGCTCTAACCCCTGAGCTACCATGCCTTGGATTTGACCAACTGGATTGCACTTCACATCTGGCGTCGTGGCTTGTTTGTTGTGTGTTTGTCGTTCGAGTCGCGCTGCCGCGGCTTACAGTGTTACACAACGAGCACGAAGTTCATATCACAATGGATGAATGTACTCGATGTGAGAGACCTAGGATGCACGTAAGCAGATGAGAATTGATGGACCCACACCTACGCACGAGTTGGTCAGCCAGAAGGACTGTTTTGAGGGAAAACTTCCGGTTGCAGAAGTTGAACAGATCCTCAAGGGAGGGACCCAATAGATCGATGACCATCACATTATGATCACATTCAGTACCGAACCAGCGCACGAAAGGGACGCCAACACCACCTGCAAGCGTTTTCATGCGGCTATGCATGCCGAGCATGTGGTGGTGTCGCTAACCGGGGTGACGGTGACGGTGATGGTGACAACGATTCGGTAGGTGTTGAACTTGTCGAATGCTGCACCAGTGAGAAGAGACATAAAAGGAAAGGGACACGTGTCAGTAGCTTGGCGGATGAAAAGGAAGCGGCGCCCCGCGCAATCTTGCACATGGCAGGTGGCGCGGGTGCGAGCGCACGGTGAAGATCAGGCGTGAGGGCCTGTATGTATGTGGATGTGCGTGGGATTGCAGTTGTGGGTGGGCGCGAACGTGGCTATGAAATTGAGGGTGGGCATTGAAGTGTGGGTGATTCGTCGGCGTTTGTTGATGATGTGCGTGTTGATTCGGAGGCTGCGGGCAGTGCGGGTGGTAGTGCGGCATGACGGGAGACGAGTGTGGCTGCGGCGACGGGAGGGGTGGACTGTCATGTTCGCTACCACTGCCGCCACTGCCAGGGTGATGCCAGTGGTGGAACGGGGATGCCGTTCCAGAACCCTGGGTGAGAACCCGTATGCGAGGGCGGCGATGGACGCTTCTGCGTGAGGGAAAGGTCAAAAAATGCTAGGGTAGGTGTGGATAGTCTGCGAAGGTCGGCAATCGCGTGCGGCCAATGACCGCATGAAGTTCCGCATGCGCACGGGCCTGTGTCTCTGGATACGCAAGCATTGCAAGCGGTCACCAACTTATCATTACCGATGAGGTATCCGCACCACCGTCACTTCGCAGCGGAATAAGTAAAGGTTAAGTCAGCTGTCTAATAATCACACAACACGACTTACTACAGAGTCCCTGCAAGCCATGAATGCTCTTTCGACGGGGACTTGTTTCTCTCAACCTCAGCGTTGCTGCCACGCTTTGATGGTCGTCCCCTTTGCCTATGCCAAAACAATTGTATGTGTGAAGCCGCAAGACTACAAAGTGAAACAATTCATACAACATTTGTTTTGACTGTACGAAGACCTTCGAACATCGTAGAATCTTGCGTGTAGGAAGCCTCGGCGTCTCGTTTCCATTTCGCCAGGCTTTCTTGTAATTTAGGGTCCATCTATTATATTGTAGTAGCGGTACTCACTTGCTAGGGAGATGTCGCAACCATGTCAACGTCCATGATAAGGTGAGACGCTGCACAGTGCACAGGAGTGTGGTCACCGAAAGGGATAAGAATCATAAGATGAAGTTATGCAGGATATACAAATGAGGGCAATACACAAACCTATACCGTTGAACGCGCCACAGGTCTGCGTTCTGGCATTGGCCGCGTCTTTCTATGCCACGTAATAGCTCACGGAGAACCAGTCGTGTGGGAGCCGCTGAGGTGTACCCAACCATAGGAGCGGCAAGGGTCGAAGTGTGGAAGCCCAGAAGGGCAGAGCCTAATGGGTACATAATAAGCGGTCAAATAATTCAGATGTAGAATAAATTAACGTACGGTGAATGGAGGGCACTGGCATGCCGAACGCTTCTGCGTGGGGGTAATGGGGATGATCGAGGCCAGCGAGAGTCGTAGGTGAAGCCAGAGGCTGCAGCGTCGATGAAGTCGGGACTCTCAAGAACCACGCCGAGTGGTGTATCTGTGAGCCATGAACACCAACGCTATCCGCGGCTATCGGAAGGTGCAAAGCGGTTCATAGGGAAGCCGGCATATACACACCCTCGGGGATGGGGGCACATATGTACGGAGCTGCATGTGGTGGCAATAGGCCTGCGTGAGGGCCAGGAAGCGGTGGGTGTGGGTAATCTGCCTGGTGGCAGAAGGGCAACGAATGGTCGGGGGCATAGGGAGAACGAGTCGAGGTGGCAGTGTGTTGTTGGTTTCTGTCGAACGAGTCACTGCTGGGGCTGCTGGGGCGTAGGGAGAGGCTGAGGAGACCACAGCCGCCGCAACACTAGCAGAAGCCACGGTCCAGTGTATTGTCTCGTAAATAGTTATAATGCCTTATAACTGTCAGAAAGTTCTGTAAACCCCACAATTTGCGCGCGCAATCATACATGACATAGCCAGAATGCGGGCCGCCGTATCTGGGGCTGCCTCATAAGGCTTTATATGCGGCCTCCCATTTCCGGGGCTGCCTCATAAGACTTTATATGCAGCCTCCCATTTTCGGGGCTATCTCATAAAGCTTTATATGCAGCCTCCCATTTCCGGGGCTGCCTCATAAGGCTTTATACGTGGGCACCCGTTTCCGGAGCTGCCTTATAAGGCATTATCTGCGGCCGCTCAATTCCGGGGTATCTTATAAGGCCTCATAACGTACATAAAACTGTATACGTTTCGGCGGCCCGGAAAATACCGCAAAATCCCCAAAATTTTTCGACCAATTTGCTGATGTGGGGGCCCTTTACGCACCGACACTTGTTCTCATCTCCACTCGGGCGTAATAAACAGGACCCCTGTGGCATTACTCCCGGTTTCACACAACCCTGGTGAATCACAGTGGGCCTTACTCACCTATCTTCTCCATAAACCTAAGTCAAAAATTGTGTCACAGCCTCTATCAGCGCCCTCATCGCCTGGCCACCCCAGAAATGCGACGCGTCCGGTATCCTCACCACCTCCAGCACATTGCTTCCCCTCTCAGCAGACCATCCCTCGCCCTCGCCGTCACCACCTGCACCCTGCTGGTGCTCCTCTCCACTCTCTCCTTCGCTGGTGTCATCACTACCAGCGGCTAGCTGCCCTAGCGCCTCCGCCCAAGTATCATATGTCTCGGGGGCCGTAAAATCATCCGCATCGCCTTGGCATAATAGTACGCGCGCCCCAGGCTGCCGCACGAGGTCCTCGAGGGCGCACTGATACGTTCGTGTTCGAAAGGCCGTGAGAAGTCCGCGCGGTCCAAGCGGGTAGGATATCAGGATGTGTGTGGTGCGTAGGGGCGCGGGTAGTACAGGGTGCATTGACGCGGTCAGTGCCCCATTCGAGTATCCCTGTTTGGAGAGAGGGGATATTGGAGTAGTGTCAGCGCTTCAGTAGCTCCAAAGAGCATGAGGAAGATAGGAGTAACTAGATGGATACTCACGATTAGTGCTACTTCACGCACGTCACTAAGTCGCTTGAGAGCACATTTCACAAGCTCCCGTAGATCATCCGCCTCTTGTAGGCCCGTCAGTGACTTCCAGCCTGACGAAAGCCCGACGCCGCGCGCATTGTAGCGCAATACGTAGAATTTGTGATAGTTCGTGAGTGGGCGCAGAAGTGCCCCGAGTACTCTATTTTATATTACCCGCCCCAAGAGTGGTATCGTTAAGCAACGGTTCTTAGGATACGATGGGTTTCAGAACGCACGGATCATTCATATTCCCTCCGAGTCGGGCCCAAGGGTGCAGACAGACAGCAAGTCGCTTTCCAGGCAACGCCGCCACACCACGTTCCTCATCCATATCTGTGACTGGACCCGGAGGTGTCAAGGACACCTCAAGTTTAAGTCCTGATGGCAATTCCAGGATCCTGGGGAACATTGCCGTGACTGGCTGATCCAAGGCAGCCATTTCAGTATCGGGAGTCGAGGTTGAGGGACAGCTTGCACAGTACGTCTTCTTTATGGACTGAGCAATATACAGTGGTTGGTATCTTCTTCCTCGAGTGAAAGAAGGCAAGGGCGTTCCATCAAAAGGCGGCCGCAAACTGCCAGTGCCAATGTGTAGTGGTTGCATTTGCATTTCTAATGTCCTATTTCGGTTGCACGTGACACGTGTCCAACCCTCCAAAAGTGCCAGACTCGACGCATCGCTTCGGAATACACCGTGACTTCCCTTTGACTTGGAGACACTACAACACCGATAGATACACTCCCACTCATATCCATCTATCGAAGAAATCAAAGGTGATG
Source organism: Russula aff. rugulosa BPL654 (assembly GCA_022496225.1). Lineage (NCBI taxonomy): Eukaryota > Fungi > Basidiomycota > Agaricomycetes > Russulales > Russulaceae > Russula > Russula aff. rugulosa BPL654. Next base: position 31,316 of record WTXE01000242.1, on the reverse strand, counting down.
TGAATTTTGTAATGTAGAAGGGAGTAATGCAGTGTAAAAGTGGGATTACTTTGCCATTGAGCGCCCTCAGATGCTGTACTCTGATCTACGTTGACTTATTGGGGGCCTGAGACCCTTGATCCTGTGCATAAATTACTGTACTGTAATGGACAAATGGACAAAAGGCTTATGTTACCAATTCAGTGAAAGGTACCTTGAAGAGCGCCCTCTAACTGATGACGGTAGTCGAGCGCTGATGACTCGGACGGTGAGCGTTTATCTATACGGAGGCACCGGGTGCGAGAATGTGGTGAATGAGCATGCTAGTGGACGAGCGTACTTAAGAGGGCCCGAGTATGCTCATATGCGTTTTCGTTCTATAACCGTACAATATCTGCTGTGAGTCCATCGGACTACACATAGTTGGACGCCACCAAGGAGGTGACAATCAGGGGCGCTGTGAGCTTGATGGTCCTGTGCCTGACTGAGACTGAGATAAGATTGCTCCGCAGTGCTGATTAAGTCTGTTATTTTGATCCCAGTCTAGTGTCAAGTACAAGATAACCGCTATAAAGAGTAAATAAAACCGTTGGATTCACTACATCGAAGGAAACCAGATATAACCGTACAAGGTTCTGTCATACATATATTTATACATGCTAATCTGGCTGTTGTCACTCTTGTCCGTACACCACGTGCGCTAAATTTGCTATTGTTCGAGAGAGTATTCTTTTTGATCTTCATGTACTATTTTAATCAATGAACCCAACAATACAGTGAGAAGAGCCATCATGCTGATGAAGCCAATCTTCCTGACGACGCCAAAGAATGACATGCAAGCAACACCGCACGTGCATAGACTCAATAGAGGTGAGGGAACCGCCACCATTTGGTCATACTCGGGAATATCGTAACGGCTGAGAACAAGGGTTATTTATCGTATCACCGACTAGGTCCTTTGGTCGATTGGCCCACGCTGTAAAGTGTTGATATCATACGCTGTCTTATCCAAACCCTTTGGCTGCTCGACAGGTAACCAGCAAACCGTTCAACGACGGCTTCGGTGCTCACTTGTCGATGTCTGAGCCTGTCCTGGGTTTGAACGTCGCCGCCAGCGGGAAGATGTTTATAACAATAACACTAATCATTCGTCCGCACGACCACAGGTCCAAAGGATAGGTCTGCACCAAGTTTACTTCGTCGTTTCATCTCTTGTTCATAGGCACAAAGGAGTCCCGTAGTAGCCTTCAATTGTCATATGTTCGTCCTTGACGAAAACGGACAGCTAGAGTCACCTATTAGCAGCCGCGGACCGCGTTTAGTCTATAAGAGGGTCCTCATGCTTTCAACCAGAGATCCCCCATGCGACGGCGAGGTCAATCAAATGGTGTCACGCCGGTCGACAATCTTGAAGACTTGTGGGTCATCGCATAAAGTAACGCCACGGACTTCTAGCTGGAGCCGTCAGCCACTGGCGGGCAGCTGTCACCGGTAGTCTGGACGAGCCAACAAGGAAAACATGCTCGACGTCTTTTCTTCCCAGGTGAGCTTGCATCCAGTCAATCTAACAAATTCCAATCTTGCACTGATCGGTCGTCTTTAAACTTCTCGCAATTCCCAGAGGTCGGGTACCTGTCAAGCATCAAGCATCATCATCAGCGTCGCGCTTCCGCTTTCTTCCCAGAACTGGCCGAGCGCGGCAGAAAGCAGCTGCCAAGGTGGTGCCCAAATCCAGAAGCATCGCTTTGCATTCATTTTTCGGCGGCGCTCATTTAATGGAGATACTGTACTGTAGGTGTAAGAGAGAGAGTTTGATCTTTCAAATTTCTGGTGGCGCGTGGCATGTAGCTAGGGGCAATGATCCTAGGCTGAGAACGTGAGAACGGCATAGCTGCTGGAGGATGGTTCCGTCTACGGGCTCCTCGATTTAGCAGTCGTGACTTGAAAAGCGAGTTTCCCTCAAAAGCTCGCAGATGGATGCGGGCAGAAAAGAGGCCACGGCCCACGTGACACGTCTCAGGCCTATTGACGCCGCGTTACAGTGCTAGTACGGCGACAGGACGCGCCATGATCGTCCCTCTCACACTTCCTCCAAAATCTTCTCCAATGGCACCGAACCCGCGCTCCCATCCGCCCTCGCACGACTAGGCTCATCCGAGTTCTTCCTACTCGAGCTGCAAGGCGAGCTCGAAGTCTCCGGCGACAAGCACGGAGAGCTCGTCGGTCGTCTTACGATCGATGACACCAACGATGGCAAGGTGCGTCCATGTCTTACAGGTCTACTCTACTGCCGCAGTCGTCGTTCCTGACATCTGTCTGTCCCCATATATTATTGGCTATGACACTTTAAGGGCAAGCCGACACTGCGAATTGGCCATCACCTCTTAGAAGGCAAGATCGCCAATTTACCCAAGCCACTGCCATATTGCAACGTTGCACGTCTGTGCCACCACCAAAAAACTCACACGAAATGCCAGACGGGAATGGCGATATTGATGGTGACGACGACGTCGACATGCGACACAGCGATGAAAGCGAAGCCAAAGCCAACAATAAGTCTACACCGCCGACGGCGACAGAGACAGCGACGTCTTACACCATACGTACACTCGTGCGCAAGAAAATCATCTTCTCGAAGCGGCCCACACCTATGGTCGGCCTGAGCGCAAAGACCACCTGATGTCTACTCTAAGTGGTGGCACGGCGGCGCGGAACATCATGTCCCCAAAATGTTACGGCTAGTTGAGGGTTCAAAGCGCCCTGGTATCAGAAGTCATGATGATTAGGCGCTGTCACTCCATGACCTGCGCATGTCGTACGTCGTTCTCTGCCTCCTTTCTCTCCCGCCCCTTCCCCCCTTACTTCGTTTCCTCTATAAAAGGGTCGACGCTCTCCGGCATAAACGCAGGCGGGGATGGTTACAAAAAAAAAGAACGAAAATAAGATGATCGTGCAGTATGGGCGTGGGCTTGTTTGAATCTGCAGAGTGGTAGCAGCAACTTGAATGTGTTCGAACGTGCCGTGTGCGGCATAGTGTACAACAGTTATGTATATGTGTACTTCTTAAGTGTGGAAAATGGGCTCATTCTCGACGTTCTGATATGGTGGTCGAAGGTGCCCCACTTTTCCGAATTGCACCGTGTCGCGTGGCACGGTGTGAGAGGCGCGGCAAGGTAACACCTCATCGACCTCATCTGGCGGCCATCCATCAATCGATTGATTGTCCACCATACCTGATTCTTTTATTTTTATTTCGGCTTCACGGTGATGCGACCCACTTGGCTCATGTCCGTGGTTGAGGACAGGTTGCTGGGAGGATAGGATTGGGCGAGGGGGAAAAAGAGGTGCGTCATCGAGACACTTGTTTTGAGCGGATCACGGATCAAGAAATTTCTTCAGGGTATATATAGTTACTACAGTGCAGCAAGAAAGACAAAACACACAGCAGGCCAAGAGCGCATCAAACTAGAAAATCGTCTATGGGGACCCGATTCTACTCCCTGCTGCCCCTAATGCGCTTCTTCTTCAAGGAATCGGGATACATATCCTTGATGATCTCCGTGAACGACATCCCGATGTCCTCCTCACCTGTGGTCAGGTATCCCTCGAGCCTCCCTATGAACTCATCGTGCGCCCTCTGCGTCGCTCTGCGCTTTGCATCCGCTCTCTCAGGTGACACTTGGAGGCACTCGGGGGGCCGATTCTTGCAGTGCCGTTGGCACGAATCACTGCGTGCAAAATAATCCCCACAATCTTCACAGAAGTAGATTGAGAGCGGGTGCGACTCTATACAGTCGCAGTGACGCCTGTATTCGCCCCACTTCTTGAACTTGGCTTGGGGACAAAGTCGGCACTTGATCTCGTGAACTGCTCCGCGTGCCCAATCAGCTTGCGTCGCTACAAGTAGCGCTCGGTACCCGGTCTCGAAGTCCCTCGGGATCTCGAAGCATTCCTGCTGCTGTACTGTGCTATCAGTGCGGTGCGTCATTTCCTCCACGCTCCCCTCTACCCAGATCAGCTGTCCGTCCGCAGCTTCTACCGCCCACCCCTGCTGGAGACTCGGCCCCAACAGGATCGATGGTGAATTCCCTGCGAATCCGGGACCCTGAGCTTCTCCGCTCCTCGTCCCGCCTCCTTGGGTTCACATTTTATCCTTTTTGGGATCCTGGCGACAGTCTTTTGGCGGGTCGTAGGTGCGGACCGCGCTGCCTTCAGGATCCCATTTGGCTTGACAAACCTGACTCGTTTCTGGGGTGGCATCTCATGGCCGTCGACTACCGGGGCCCCGTCGCGCTGGAACTCATCGCGGCAGCGTTTTGCTGGGGCCGTGTGTACGGATGTCGCGCCAGCGACAGGGATGGGCCAGGCCGCTCCGTTGGTAGCCCACTCCACTGGATATCTGCAGGTATCGGATTAGTGACGCTGGCTGAGCAGCTCGTTTTCCAAAGGAACTGGGACGGAAAAGGATACTCACGTCGTAACACCAGAGATATTCGTGCCGAATTCCGGTGCAACCAGGGTTCCTTCGCTCCCACCCCCGAAGGCGGAAGACGTCGGGTGGAAGACGGACTTCCCTTGCCCAAAAAGCCAGGCTACCTCATCCTGACTCCCGGGTGGTGTTGCGGAGCTACTTGGGCTCATGACCGGCTACGGAATTGTGGTGAGTGGAAGGCTCATGTAGGTGGCATTCGCACTCACGTTGGGTGTTGCAGCCGCTGAATCGGCGGCATAGAAAGAGACCCCGGTCCAATGGGGGTTTCCCGCCAGGTTGGGAGCGACGAAACCTGCATCCGAGAACCCTTCGTATCCGGTAAACACAAAGGGGTCGTTACAGAAGCCAAAACGGGACCTACCTTGGGCCGGCATGGCCCAAGCATCAGCATCGCCCTGTGGCACGGCAAGAGGTAAGTCAATGTCGACGATCATATCGCTGCTTACTCACCGGGTGTGAATAGTTCAATTGGCCTGTAAATGTCCCCATCAACGGGGTGAGGGTAGGCGTAGACGCCGTATCAATGCCGGCGTTAAAGTTGGTGAGATCGGTGTCGGCCGTGGCGGGATCACCAGTTATCGAGTTCTCATGAACGCCCTGTGGGCCCGACGTGTCTGAAGAACCTGGCATACCCTCCAAGAGACGCCAGAGTGCGGCGGCAATGTCTGCGTCAGTCAAGTCGGAGCGGTTCATTGTGGTGTGGGGAGATGTGTGAGTGGAAAACAGTGAGTCTGAGGGGGGAGTGGGAATACTAGTTGGTGGGTGGTGCTTAGGCTGTGGAAGCAAGTGCCACGGATGGTGCTTTTTCTTATGTAGGATCCAGGCTTGCCAGGCTGCTGCATCCCTTGCGGGGTGGATTTAAATTTAATGCCTATAATTCCAACAAACCACACCACACACTCTGTGGTTTTGTGAACGATGGATGTGCCTGGGGTCAGCTCGCCTAGAGAAAGACACACCCTCTTTTGGTTTCCCCATTAACCGATCGAGCTACGAAAAATGATTGCTCTCAGTGTGGTTTTCGACCCTTTCAAAGACGCTATTGTACTTTAGCATTGTGAATATGAACTGGACGTTCCAGCGGCTAGCAGGTGTTGGCGCATGTGTGGAAGGTAGACACATTGCCGACCTTTACCGTCTGTGGACAAAAGTGACCATTGTTCAGTGTGAGCGATTAATCCAGAGAATTTGATTGGGCGGCTGTAATTTTGCATTCAAGTTATGCCGCGCCGAGTAGACATGACTTGCTTGACCCCTGCTTGGCTTGATTCTGCAAAAAAAAAGTATTTTTATCCATAAACTTATTGATGATGTTCTTATAGAGACGTAGGACAGGATTCTGTGGCCGAGTAGTAAGTTACAGTACTACGTGAAACACTAGACTTCCAATCATATTTATCTCTTGCCAGTGAAACTTGCCCTATAATCCGACGACAGATGCTGGAAGAAAATGTCAGCGCCCAGTGGTTCAGCTAAATAAAAGAACTAGAATTATGTCGCACGGGGATGGCCTAAATGGGTTTAATAATACAGCAGTAGCTCATTCCGCAGACGCTTTTGTTCCGCGTTTTACTGTATCGAAGAGCACAGGCGGCCCAGTAATCTACTGTACCTTTCTCGTTTCTTTCTTCGATGGCCATGCAGGTAGATGGTTTATTTGGTTCCTCAGATTACCAGTAGATGGATACAGTTGTTGGTGCAGAATAAATTGTAGGTGCGAAGCCGCCCTGGACGAGAATTTCTTGGGAAATACTTGCGCCTGTGCTCAATGCCAGCGACCCGATGAGCGTCTCTTCACGTAGCACCACGGCCGCCTCCCCTCGTCTCCTAATGAAATGGTGTATACTAATGAGCTTTAGTGAGAGGCTGAGATTGCCTTATCAAGTTCATGGGCTTGTAATGAAGGATCCGCCTTTCAGCTTACCACTCGGGTTCTTCAGGATGGCATCAACAAACGGCCAGCGTCATATGATGAACCTTGACTCAGTTGTAATCCGCAATATGTTGTCATAGCATATATATACCTAAAAACAGGAAAGGAGAGAAAAGAAACATCGCAAGCAACACGAAATCGTGCTTACTTTCGAAATCGTGGCTCTGACCTTTCCTGTCTTCGCTCGACTCTGAGGATAGATCATTGACGGACGATGATCGCGTGGCATTGTCAGACTGGCGTCCTGCTAGGAGTAATAGAAATTTGAGTCACTTTGTACAGGGCTTTCGGTGCGAAGAGAGGGCGCGGTGGAGATGTATTCCAGGGCAAAAGCACGGTTGGGAATGGGCACAGGAAAAAGGTGAGCAGTATGGGCGGGATGAAGTCATGGGACAGCTCGACGCTGTTCGATCTAAAGTTGTGGGGTGGTTGCCAAGGGGGTGTATGGTGAGGTGAACATGGCAGAACAATTACTTTCAGTGTATTGACCGAGTACGTTATGGTTAGAAGAAGAAACGGGGGAAGACCGCGAGTGCAGGCGGCTTTGTCTGCCAGCAAAAGGCGGAGAGCTACATCATAATATCTATCAGCAGATTTGAAAGCAGGCGAAGATGAGCTACAATCATTAACCAAGCAATTCAAGTCAATACATGTTCCTATTTAACAAACATACCGTTACCGACCATTCCCGAATGATTCAGTTTGCATCACAGTCGCCTGGCATAACCCTGAGTCGCACTCAAAATTGTCCTGTCCAGTCCACTGTTGATGCTACTTTATCGAAGCCACCAAGATAAAGCGATCATTCTGCCTTCGGCAGATATATCAACATGGATATCTTGGTACTTCTCTCTGATAAGTTCCATGAGAGCTCAGTGCGCAGTCGATAAGCTCGGACGAGCCGATTCGGGCGAGGGCGGCAGGTCCGCGGGGAGCGAGAGCGCCGCCTCGCAGTGGTATACAGGCGTGCCCCACGTGAGCAGCGTCAGGTCTGCACCGAGTATCAGGACCTCTGCACGGCTCAGCGGAAGCTCGTAATCGCCGATTGGGACTTGCTCCACTGCGGAGCGGTAGAGAATCTTGGGTTCCATGAAGATGGCTGAATAGATTTCACGCCGGCTCGAAGACACGCTCCCGGCCTGGCAAGATGGTTGAATCATCGGAGAAAAAGATACTGGTCGCATAGCCCACCAAACTCTTCTGCCAAACCCTACCAAAGCGAAGCAAATGAGTATGGAGTATCGGAGAAAGGAGGCATAACTTACCTTGGTACACCGGAACACTCCTCCGAACGCGACATCTTCTCCAAAGACGGTGGCTGTATCATCCTTCGCAAGGGAAATGCCGACGGAAACTGAGTCGTGGATACGACAAGCCAGCCGAGACGAACGTACCCCGTGGTGTCCCTGACGGCCTGGTAGTCGTCGCGTCTCGCGACCAATCGTATTTTGCAAAGGTGAGCTTCCAGCAACTTGATACCGACGAGAATACGGAGGGCCGACTCGCGCGCGCTACGAAGGATTTTCGAGGTCGAGACGGATGGGAAGATGGCCACCGGCGGAGGTTCCACTCCGGTCGACTTCCAGCGTCAACGCCAAATCTTGAGCACTGTTTGATTTCGGCAGTAAAGGGAAGACAATGGTTTAGGAATAAAGCTGAAATATAATTCATTACACGCACGGTCAAGGGTGTCAATGTCAGGCATCTGGAAGCACGGACGGCGGAATTGAAGTCAAGAGTGGGTGCTCAAGCTTCCTCGCGGCTTTCCCGTTCCATTTAGATTGTCATAGAGGTCGTTGTCATATGCGATAAACCGGCAGTGGAATAGTTGTAGCATATCCGGTTGAAGCGACACTCTTTGCTATGCACGTTAGCCGTGCCAAAATGATACGAGGGGACAGGTAGAGCAATCCCATCCGTGAGTATCGGCAGCACCTGCAGGTGCTGGTCTGGATCAGGAGACACAGTAATCTCGGGTTCGACGGGTACGAGGATATTGAAGATAAGTACTACGAGGCTGAGTCGCGAGGTGTTGACGCGATGGAATTGGCCAATGAATCTCGTAGTCTCGGTGAACTGCAGCAGGTGGACGCTCGGATGCGGTGGTCAGGAGGGAGGGCTTGGTTGGAGCAGAATGAGGACACCTGAAAGTGTACGAGGGCGAGAAAGAAGACGATGTATGTGAGTCAGACTTGTGCATGGGAACCGGGGATGCAATTCAGTTAATGTTGGGACGGGAGGTGAACGTTGAACATTGAACGTTGAACCGGTGAACTTGCGGATCCCACACGCGGTCCAGTCACACTCGCGGTCCATAACTGGCTTGTTCACTTGTGGGGACTGGGGAGATATTCGAATCATGGATTGACGATACTAAACACCATGACAAGAACAGACTCAGCTCTGCATGCACACGACACTCCTCGCTTTGGGGCACGCCAGACTCGCTCGAACCACATAAGTCTGCAAACGTACTACATGTTCACTATCCTCCACGGGCGTCTACCTACTTGATCCGAAGGCGATGCTCACGCCTTCACACCTACGGCGGCGTTTTATACAGAGGTCACTAGGGATAGAGCATTTGCGTGCAATAGCACTTACACGGACAGGTTCGGGCCAGAAGCTGGTCACCAAAAAAAAATTGCGTTGGGAAAGGATAACGGGAAGAACTTACTGGAGTAAAGCATTAAACACACACAGTGGTTCATCATAACTGTGCTGTACTCATTTTATGTAAAGATGGCTGGTGAATGAACAGAGCATAGCTGAAACTTGAAAAATCGTGAAAAACTTTGGCGAATATTAACCGATATTAACCACTCACTTGCCATCTTTTAGGTGGCGGGATAAATGGCGGCCGCGACTCAGCACGCTCGGAGTACAGTAGGTCAGAGTCATAGCAAAACTAATAGACCTTCAATTGGCAGTTGGGCCTGTTGACACACCAACGTCGTTCAGCGCTAAATTCGGATCACCAGTGATTACGCTCTGAGCCGAGAGGCCGACACGCTTTCCCATAGGTTGCTGTACCACTGCTGTGCCACGAAGGTGACCCTCCTTGCATTTCAATCAAGCGCGAAGCTAGAGCATAAAAAGAATGTGTGCAGTACAGAGACCTCCGACGTGGCTGAGCAGCTCTGTGCTCTCGTTTTACTACGCGCACTAAGTTACGCGACTGTTACGCGCAATATTTGTTCACTCGTGACGCCCAAAAAAACAGTGGCGTTCCGGCGTGGCCTCAGGCTCAACACGCGCGTCCCACATTCCAAACCTCGACCTGATTTATCACACCTTAATGCAAACCTCACAACCTACAGTAGTAGCCTGTGCCCGTGCGGAGCACGGTCCACTGCTACTGTTACTGAACACAGTATAACGCTTTCCAGTTTCCACAAAAAACAATGGGTTACTAGGGTGCGTTGAACTTCGTTCGGCTGGCTACCTCTCATTTCCTAGAGGGTTCCAGGGACAAATTAACTGGACCCGATTTCTGCCGACTTTAGTATGCCCAAAAGCTGTTCAATTTTGATTTGACAGGCACGCTTTTGAACGGTGTGGCGGCCAGCCCAAGCGTGAAACCGGTGTCCCCAAATTATGTCGGGACGATTCGGAATTTGAGGCACGTCAGTGACTGGAAGTGGTTGTCTGGTCATCGTTAAGCGATGTTCAAGCGATGCCCTCACCTTGTCCGAGAGTCTCCGAGCTCGTTCGGCTAACACCTTGGCTAACACACTTCTTACACTCTGAACACTCTAACCACATTCGACATTATGACAAAAGGAACCGAGCAGATATAAAAAGGCCCAGTTACCCCACTTTGATCCTTACCTACATTTCACGCTTTCTTCTTTCTTTTCTGACGACCGAGAGTTTGTTCTCATTTTCTTATTTTCTAACGAAGCTTGTCATTTTATCTTTTTTTTATACGAACTTTTACGGCATGCTTCACTTCTCCACTCTCCTCCTTTCTTTCTCTGTGGCTGGGATTGTATCCGCCGCACCGGCTCAATTCAACAAGCGCGTTGATCAACAGACCATCGCCTCGGTCCAGGTGTGGGAGGGACTTTGCGTCAGTTTCCATCGAAGCTACAATTTTACTATTCAATTAATATTCTGTTGTTTGCTTTTAGAACAAGGCAGGAGGCGGCGCTGACTGCAGCAACATAGCTGTCAATGCCGCTTCCAAGCTCCTGGCCGCTGCTGGCCCTTGTGAACAGCAGGACTCTGCGGATAGCATGGTGGATCTTGGGAAGAAACTCAATTCGCAAGCAATGATCACAGCTGCTCAGATTTTTGGCCAACAGCCGCGCAACTCGGTACGTCACGTCTGTTACGCTTGTGGCAAACGATGCGCATTATACTTACCCTACCTCTGTTCCTTTCGTGACTTTGTCAGCCCACCAATCAATTTGTGCCGTACTGCCAGAAGGCGCCGAAAAACCCAGAGCTTAATGGAGTCTTCCAGTGCCAATTCCAGGGCGAGAATTCTCAGACATTCGTGGGTGGTATCGCGGTCGGCGCCCCTGGCACGATTCCGTTTGGTCAAACTACGCCCGTGAACCCTCCCGGTAGCTGCCCCGCGAATCCCAGTGGTACCGTCCCCGACGGAGTGCAGCTCTCCGATATCGTCAAGTCTCCTGGTAACGTCGGAAGTGCCGCTGGCACACCGGCTCCTGCTCCTGCCGCTGCGTCAGTCTCCGCCGCCCAGGCCACTCCTTCCGCTGCCCAGGCCCCCACTCCTTCCGCTGTGTCAACCGCCGCTGCTCAGCCCACTCCTTCTGCTGCGGCGTCTGCTGCCCCTGCCGCCGCCCCAGCTTCTCACGCGGACTTCCATCCTCAAAATGCCCTAGAAGCAACGGCTCTCAACCAGATGTTCCAGAACCTGACTCCCGAAAGTTCCTGCACTAGTAAGTTGTGGTTCTCGTTTCTGCCTTCCATTTTCGGCCATCATTCTGTTGTTTGCTGGACTGATTTTACTTTTGATTAGACGGCCAGTCCGCTTGCGTTAATGGTCAATTTGCGCAATGCGTGGGCGGAAAATTCGAGCTTTCCTCGTGTGCAGCTGGTGAGACCTGCACCGCGTTGCCTCTTGTCAACAAGCCAGGTACCAGTATCACTTGCGACACGACGACTGATGCGGCCCAACGCATTGTCACGGCTGAAAACAGCAGGAAATGATGGTTTCTCTGAGTGGGAATAACGGACCCTTATTACGATCGTTACAATGTTGCCATTTGTGATCTAGAGGCAATGGCGCTGCCGCGTTACATAGTTGAATAGTTGGTTGTGGACGGACTTCAATTCATTTATTTAATGTTCCTGAGCTGGCAGTTGGCAGCTTAGATTGTTTTCATTTCCAGTCCGAGACTTCGACTCGGCCCACCAGACTGTCTCGTGCAAGCCCACCAAGGTTTGGAGCCTCAAACGCATGTTTCCTTATTTTCTTGTCATCTCAGCTTCATGTGCGTTCGTCGACCAACAAGCCCGACAAATCTGGAGCTTATCCATCAGAGGCGCCATCGCAGGGCACACCAAACTGGATGTCAAATTCCTTGGGTTCCTTAGAATCCTTACTCGTTCCGAGCCTTTCGAATTGTATCGCGCATGTACTGTATGACAAAATTGGCTACAGTACGTCGCAATCCTCTGGCTTATGAAACAATCACGAGTGAGTGTCCTCTATCGACTGACGGTGAAACGCCATCAATTTTTTTGGATAGCCTTTTGTTGCCTTCTTTCTTGAGTCTGTGTCATGGTAATTCTGATGTCACGGTGGGTCCAGATCTAATCACTTCATGATCACTGCTGTCATCTGGTGCAACCAATTTTATTCTTTACATTACAGTAATTGCAACGGTTGGAATGGGAGCACCCGGAGAGCGTACACACACGTACTCGGGTAAGTAAGATTTATCATCTATCATAAAGTTGTGACGCTAGCCTTTAAATTAATTCCAGCAGCCGTGATCATATTAGTCGGCTGTAATTATTCGTCTTAGCTCCTCACGCGTGCACTGAGGTGAGCCACTTACTGTATTCATCAGGAAAATGAAACCTTCCCCATAACCCCCAGGTTTAGCGGGGGTCTAGCGACACGCAAGATAGCCGATCTCCATAACCGTGGCGAGTCGGAGTCGGACGAACCGGGATTGATCGAACGGATCAGCTGACAATGGCAATCCTCTCCTCTTGACAGGAAGCTTCGAGTCGTGTGCCAGCCGCCACGCCACGCCACACGCCCCATGTTCCATGCTCCATTCTACTAAAAGAAGAGGGGGCGAACGGAGATATTTCTTAGAAAAAGCGAGATTTCGTGTCGGGAAGTCGTAGGTCGTTGATGTAAGACCTTTTCTGGAATTTGATCCGTGCTGCAAATTCATTTCGTAGGTGGCAAACGGCAAAGGTGCTGATTCAGGCTAGTCAGGTACACGTTTTCAGCGGGTGCCCGGTGACCAGTGATCTTCTCTTGCCTAAAACAATAGCTTACTTTGAGTTTACAATTCGACACGATCAACTTTCGCGCTCGAGCAAAGGTGGCCCGAGTTGATGTCCAAATTTAGAGGCTCTCATGTCATGTGGACATGGGCACTTACATTACGTTTTCATTCCATTCGAAGTTCTCGGGCATCGAGATGAGGCACATATTATTCTACTGATACTGTATCCGTGTATTCACGCCCCATTCAATATTAATTACAGAAGCGCAACTGATGGATAGAACAAGAACATACAACCACATACAACCACTACAGCAGAACCATAAATAATATACAAGACAAGTATACCGAGGAGCGCACCAACAGCTCAACGTAACACCCATCATATGTGTTGCCTAAACAACCTTGCCAGCAACAGAGTCGGAAGCAGGAAGACTTCGGATAGTACGAGAAGTGCGGAGCAAGGAAACAGTTTCAAACACTTGATACCAAAGAAGCATGTACAAACAGGGTGCTCGAAAATAGGGTGACAATCAGAGCACGAAGACTACAATACACGGCTGGGCATTGATTTTAAACCCTTAAAAATAAGTCCGTTGGTTCGCGAGTCCAGGATTTGGGGTAGACTCCAGGCCTAACCAGGAACGCGAAGTATGTAAGTACGTTTTGAGCAGCGAACTTGGGGTGAGTGTCCAATGTGACGAAAGGTGAAGGTTTAATTTTTTCCATCCTATTGGTCGATTAATAGTCAGGTGGTTGATAAGTAAAGTGTCGAGTCGCCTGGGTGTGGATGATAAACTGGCACGGACTGGATCGGCGGCAGCGGACAAGGAAAAGAATGACGTGCTAAGTGAGGGCCGAGGAGAAAGACTGTTGGGATAATTTAATTGAAGCCATCGAAGTGCCCTTTCAAGATGCGCTCTCCCATTGGGGATGGAGCACGTTGTCTTGCGTTCGTCGGCGGGGCGGTCAAGGTCGCAGAGCGGCGAATTCTAGATCGCACTCCCATATTGTTCGGATTCGCCGCAAGGCCAGAAGCGGTAGCTGGGATCACGGCAGAAGGGGGTGGAGTAGCTGGTCGCGGAGGCGAAGCAGGCCTGTTGGCGGCACCCTGGTAAAAGGCCTACGTAAACAGGTATTGGTCAGCAAATAATGATTTACTACTCTGTGTAGAAGTACGAACCGAGTTGAGGCCACCGCCGAGAGAGAGGCGGCGAAGAACGCCCGCGCCGCGTGCATGCTGAGCTTCGATTACTGGTGGGGCGGGAGGGGCGGGAGCACCCGGTTGGGGTTGGGGGGCTGTCCGGCTAGTACCGGCCCAAGCCGTAGTGGCCCGACGCTGGTGAAGCGAATTACTACGAGCTTCCATCTCTTGCCCTTCGTCATCTGCCAAAGGGCGATTAAGGCCAGCACCGAGATGATCTAACGAATAACAGCAGAAACTTGACTGGTATTTACCTTCGAAGACAGGGGGAGCTCCAAAGCCGGAAGGTCGCTTGTATGGGAACGAGGCACTTGTTTTAGGGGAAGTGCTGATTAATTGGGAAAAGAATGAAGAGCCGGTCGGAGAAGAGGGAGCGAGGTTGGTTGGATAGAAAGAGTTGGGAGTCTGGACTGTTGGGGGAGATATCGGGGAGCCATCGGAAGAAGTTGAGAGGCGACGGCGGGAAGTGAGGATGGGGATGGGAGCCGCATGCTTATAATTGTTGATGCTGTTGCTGCCATTGCGAGAGGAGTCGGTTGCGGTGGACATGATTGAACAATGAGAGGAAGGTGAGAGCGAGAGCGAGAGAGCGGTGGGATCTTTTAGCGGTCGATGCAACGTTATATTTATCATCCGCTCCATTCGCATATCGCGTTCACGTGGTATCTGGTCCCTTTACGGGCAACTCTATTTTAGAGTTGTGTGGGGAATGGGACTCAGCACTCATTTGCAAATGCGATCACCAGGAAAGCGTTCGTCTCTGCTGGTTTTCATTCACAGTGGTCTGGGGCGTCTCAAATTCTTTGCGATGAAGCGTAAAAACCCCGTAGTGAGGAGGGCAAAAGGGGAGGGAGGTGTGAGCGATAAACATCTTCTGTACAGAAAACGAATCACGTTACTTACGATAACCCCCTTGTTGAACCAACAGCTTGGCCCACAGGGACCAATATCCCTAAGGCCACACCTCTCAACCGCCCTCTTCTATCTTCTTTACGGCCTACCTGAAACGTCTGTATTCCCCGTAAGTTACACCCGTGGAGGTCATCCGTGGGAGTGGGCCCCGGTGGAGATACTCACTGATCGACCAACCGGCCATGGCGCAATCCACTTGCCTTTCCGGACCCCATATTATCTCACACACAGTATCACCAATCCCTCGCTTTTGTGGCTTCTAGGGTTTGGCCATCCGGTGGTAATCTTATAAAGCCCACACCCATATCTCCATATCATAAGGAAACGGCAACGGCGCTTTCGGACCTCATATAATGATTAGATCCATCTTGATGCACAGTATCCAGTGCAGCTGACCATTATCACCTCAGATTGACTCATTACAGTAAGATAAACACTATCACCACAGTGACGCTCAACGAATGAGGCATGTCAACAGATCTCGTATTGTCACATGTCAATCGATCTAATTAAGTGCCGCCCATATGTAGCGAAGCGAGGCGATAGCCGCGCCATTGCATTATTGGCCGCCGCGCTTCGGAAAGTACTGCAAAAAGCCTCATTTAGCTGGGTAGGGAATAGGGGCAAATGGGATCAGGGAAAGTGAGACTCGGAATGTTCCCTGAGAGGTATGAGAGATGTTCCGGTAAACACAATTTGGGCGTACGTGCCAAGGAGGCCTCCTTGTGAGCGGTATCAATGGATGGCGTCAGCCGCGTCACTGATCGGCAACGGCGCTAAATCATCTCGGGTCATGCCGCGGGTCATGCGCGGGTTTGGGGAGTTTCTTGACAAGAATCTATGCGTCGCGTTACATTACGAATGATTACGAATAATTAATGATTCCTCCGATTCGGAACAAAGGGCATGAATGGGACGTAACCAGGAGGAGAGATCAGTCCTGGTCATGACTTCAAGTTGGCCCGGGCGACTCGGACATGCGCTCAGAAACAGATTGCCACATCCACTTACTGCTCGGCTCCTACGCTGTTATTCTTCCCGTGCAGTACTCGGTACCCTTTAAGGATCAAGCCCATGCTCTCAACCAGTATCGGAATGGAGATTGGAAGATTCCAGTCAGCTCATGAGACGGTTCAACCCGGCTCCGAGTCCTGCTTAAGCGACATGTCCTTTGCGGAGGTTCAACGTTCAACGTTCAACGTTCAACATCCATCCTGCAGGAGACTTCCACCAGCTAAAGTGCTGGTGCTTAGTCTTCTCCTCGCACACAGTGCGTATCCATTCGTCCGCTGATCTATGCTATATTGACAATCGACACCCGGATATAAAAGGTCGCCAAGGGAGTTGGCATCAATTATGACGTGATATCGAGCTTTTTGAACCTCAGCCGTCTCAAAGTTTCTGCCGAGATCCCCTCGACTGCGAGAAACATCAGTCAAAATAATGGTTGAATTGTTTTCAGGTCCTTGCTCTGGTGAAACAGGGGCGATTTAGTGAGCTGGCGCTTTTTAATACATCTCATTTACTTAACATGACGCACAGCTACTCGGGGAGAAAGATATTGAAGCGCTATTGCAGAGATCGGGCCGACTGACTATGGGAGGAATCTGCAATGCCAAATAAATGAAAGTCGTCTATCGTCCGAGTCTGTTAAACATCATGAAGGTAGTCATGGGTGGTACGAAAGCATTTGCTTGACATTCCCTTCACACGACGCTGATTTTTTCTCCTTCTACACGCAAAAACGTCCATAGATAACATTCGAGAGGCTCTTGGTATGATAAGCACTAATCTGTAAACGAGTAAAGCTGACCGCGCCAGTGACGCGTAGCCCCTTGTTACATAGCGGGATCTGGCATGAGCGTCCTTAGTGGGTCCCACCTCAGCCGACTTTTGTTGTCTTCTCCTGCAACCAGAATCGTCTAAATCCACCGTCGCGTAGGTGAAGAAGAAAAGAAAGCCGAAGCTAACTCCAAAAGAAAAGAAGGAGCGAGGTGTACGTGAATTTTCATTACTATGACTTGGCTATCAGATGTAAATAATAAACAAAGGAAGCTGGCGACTACTAGATACGCGAAGGTCTTTACCGTTTGTTTGTGCAATTCTGACTGAATCAGACCCCACAACTCCATTTTCGACTACAATTCGAACGACTACAGTAGCTGGATCCCTCGAGTTGTCCAAAATTCCCCCATTACTTCATAAATGAGTTGGTTGACCTCGGAACGCCTCGCCAAGTCGGACAAGGAGGATCTTGCTCAGTATTACAGTACATCTCTCCAGAGCCTGCCCGCTCACACCGGGTCTTACGCAGACTTTGCTTCAGCATCCTACCCAACCGAATCTCCTCCACATCGGAGACATCATGGTATAGACAATTCCTGGTCTTGGGGGATTCAAGACAAATCGAAGGATCCCCGCTTTATTAGGCTATCCTTGTGGCACAGTATTAGAGCCTCGTGGAGCGGAGCACCTCGTGATCACGTGTGGGCAGTATCCGAATAAAAAGTCATAGTCGTCAAGGCAACCCCGTTACATGTGGCCGTACGATAGATCTCTGGACATCGTACCCGACTTGTATTGGAACCGTGTTACTGCTGACACAAATGCCTGGGAGAAGAACAACATGACCCACTCCACTCCAACTTCATTAAGCTGCAGAAAGTGGAGATCTCGAGATCGCGCGACTACTGGTCAACCACGGTGCAGATGCCGGATAGATTCTTAAATTTTGACGTTGTGGAAGTCCTTCTCAAGAGCGAAAGTGATTGTCCGGGTCCTGGCACTCGTATTTGAAATTGGTCAAATTGGTCAAATTCGCGTCGACCTGTCAGAATGTCAAGAGGACCGCATTTAGCCCTCAGCCTGCGGCTTGGTTTGGACGAAGGAAGGAGAGTTGTAAAGTACATCCCGTAGTTCCTTTTCGTCGCTTTGTCTGTCCGTCACGAACATCCTTTCTAAAACCAATTTATTGTGTCCGACCGTATGAGGTAGTGATGCTTTTGGAAGAGGCGTGTATGGGCATCCCGAGAAAAAAGTTTGCCTATTCATAAGCTGTAATTTCCGAAGTCCCATTTGTAGCAATCCTGCAGCAGCGCCGTACCAATGAGAGAAAAGCTCGACTTTGCGGCTCGGAACCCTATAACTTACCACGCAATCATCCTGCCTCTTCGACGGCGGTACTTCAAGGCCGAGCTCATTTGCTGCCGGCCACGGCTCCGACAATACCTTATCAACTATTTGCGCAATCGCGTGTGTGCGCACGTCAACGGACCATGATAGGTTTGTCACGGTATCGTACTCGATAATGTTCCCAAAGTGACAGCTGCCCAAAATATATGCATCAGCTACTGTCGGATACAAACGTAAATGATAGCGATCACATACCGGCTCTCCATGGCATATCCTCCCAATGCGCAACTCGACAATACGCCATTGCACGTACCCATTGCTATAGGATCCGCCGTGTGCAATACATGCGTGATGTGGTGCGTAGAAGGCTGGAGATGTCTCACAATCACAATTTTACCCATCTAAAATGGATACGATACATACAGGAGATGGGAGGTGCAGGCGTTGTGCGGCCATTCGCTCGCCTGGGGGCTCAAATGTTACGACCGGTACACCAAACGTAATTCCGAGAAGAGATGCGAGCGAGCCACCAAGAGAATGCCCAATGAGCCATATCTTTGCGTTGGGAAACATAAAGGTGATGTTGTTATAAAGATTCTGAAACCCCAAAACGGACATCAACACCGGACAGTTCAGAAAAATGATAAAACATACGGTTCCGACCGGGTAAAACAGGCTTTCCTCGACAAGGGCGTCCTCGAGGCAGTCCTGATTACATTTCCAGCCGCTTCGGTAACAGTCGCACACAGTCGTCCACGACCAGTTGATACGTGCGCAGCAGCAGCTGAACAGCAGGTTATCGTTGAGCTTATCTCTTTCCGTGGTCGGCCCCTTGTCGACCCACTGGGCAGACGTGCCTTTGATGGAAAGGACGACAGTGCTGTTGTCATCTGTCGCGAATATGTACCCTCTGAAGCCGTCATTATCAGGCTCCCACCCAACCGGAGCGTGCTGCGGACGTCCGGGCCTCGTGTCAGCATGCAAAAACGCCACTAGGAGAAAGACAAAGTGAGAACGCACGATACCCCACTTATCGGTCAGGTTGTACCACCCATCAGTGTCTGGCTCAATGTATGCATTGCTGGTCATCTTTGCGAGAAGGAGCAGCGTTTCCCGTTTTGAGACATCCGGCCCCATGATGTTATCCTCTTCCCAGTTTAGCGTGGTACTCTGCCCGCGCCTAGAGAGAGCCCGTGCTTCTGAAAAAGCTTCTGCGGATGGTGGACGCGCTGTCCGCACAGGGGCGATAGGTATGGATAGTGGTAGTGGCTGGGAGTCGGGGTGGAGAGAGGAGTGTAGGGGAACGTCGGCAAAGTACACGTGTGCCGAAGGGGTCACGGCATGAAAGTGGCGTAGGCGAAAGTTGAGTGTGTTGCGTAGAGGGAGAATTGGGCGATGAGAGACATCTGGGGGAAAGAAAATGCTGTAGAGCGCAAAGATGAAGTTGGTGAGTGATGGGAGAACCATCTGAGTGCGGTCGGAGAATGGCGCGGGCCGGGTCCGGAGGTCGGCGCCTGGGCTCGACCTCCCGGCCGTTTTGTGCGTGTGATCCCATCCTGAGACTGCCGTGCACAATTAATCTGGGGCAGAACGATTCCTCATTCGACCGTTGATGGCCATCAATGGAAGTACTCTATCCGTATTTGCACATGTCCGGCCCGGTGCTTGATAGTGTTCCGTTCCGCAGCATACATCGACCTTCATTTAAATGTTGATGGTCATCCCCATCTCGCTCACCCACTATAACATCTACCCCCCACCATGATCATCGGCACATATCAGTCTCCACGGTCCGGCGAAGAGTCCGCTCTCTCTCTTTATTTCGAGCGCGACAACCCGTGCAACACGACCATCGTCGACCAGGATCAGAATACCATCTACACCGTTGCGACGGACTTTGCGGATCCAGACAAGCCCGTAACGCGCGTACACGATGGGATCGGGAAGCTGGTCGCCGAGTGGATATGGCGAGATGCACGTTCCGACATTCTCACCATACCTGGCCGCCCGCAGACGCCTGCCAGTGCCTGGCTCAAGAAGAGTATCATCCCATTTTGGGAGTACGTGTTCTCTTTCTATTCCTGCTTTTTTTTACCGGGCTGATACGCGTAGTGACGTGAAGTTTCAAGACTGATGCTGGCGTAGAGTACGTCTGGAAGAACAACAAGCCCGGTCTGTCATTACAGGTGCTGTAGTTTACCTCCCCATGGTATCCCGCTTGTAAGCGACTAAACGTGTGTGTTGCAATCCGTAGCTCTTCGGCCCACAATCCAAGACGCAGCCCGTGGCCCGTTTTATCCGCTCGTATAAGGACTACAGCGTAGATCGCGAGAGTCCGCCCGTGGTACCCTCTACGCTCCGGATCGACGAATGCGTGGAACCGATTCGGGATTTTGTTGTAATCTCATTCCTCCTGCTAGAGCGCCGCCGGCGCGAGACCGAGACTGCCACGGTCAATCGCGCCCGTTCGGAAGTAATGTCCGTGTTTTGAAACCCGCAAGTGGTGTACATTTTATACTGTGTTCAACGTGGCCCGCATGTTTGTACAATTACATCGCCCCTGGGAGAGTACGATGCGGTGCTCTACCCTGGGTTTTAATCTGTGCATGTGAAAGTAGAACGTGCTGTAGGGTGACCTTGCCACAAACGTTCAAGCGGTGGCAATCAGTACACTTGCCGTCTTAGCTAAGGCTGAGATCTGAGACTCGGCTGGTTGAGGCGATACAGCGGTGTACAAGTATATGTGTAAAACAGTTGTAAAACACGATGCACCCATTTCGCCCATCGTCATTTCTTCCCTCATCAGTTTCCCTTATCCTCATCGCATTACCCTCTTTCCCTCCTCAAGTTCAAATGTGTTTTTTCCGCAGTTTTAGGACCTCTACGACGCTGCTCTGAGGCAATAATGCCCGAAGACAGAAAATGACATACTGTAGTGACGGAACCAATTTTCGCCAGGCTCTTACCCCGTGGGTGCCTTCAGTGTGCTGGATGTATGTCCTTTAGACGGGGGAGGCGTCAATAGATAATATGCGAGACCCTCACCCTATCACCGAGCGTAGGCGAGCCAGGGCCTGAGGGTTGTGTAGCCCGTGTAGACGCGGACAACCAGCCATTCAGTTGGCAAATCGAGAAACATGGTCAAGATGAGCAATTATCTAAATCTATGGGCGTCACGACAGTACACACAGGCCTGTGGCAGGACTCGTCTCCATTCGACTCGACATATAATCAGACAATGTAATCCAATAATGATGTTAAGAAGAACGGCGTGAGCGAAATACCAAGAAAATCTAACAAGTCCGAAAGAGAATGAGAGCATGAGGGGTGGTAAGTGTCGATGAAATAGAAAGGAGCGCGGAATCATTAATCATTAATCGTCGTCCCTCCTACGACTTTCTTGCCACTGGGAATCGGTTATGGTTATAGTTTGACCAAGGAGCTGTCGTGCAGCAACGAACTGCTCCATGGGTCCGTGACTGTGGACAAGTCCCGATGGGTCCGGTAGCCCGACCTCCGGCAGGCGCAAGAAAATTTCCTGCAAAGCGGGCAACACTTCTATACCTCTGCCCCCGCCGAGCGCTTGCAATGAGCGCGCGATGTGAAAGGCGATCGTTTTGAATAGATAGATATTCTTCACAGCAACAAATGGGCGCAAAAAATCCCACCACCATTGGGTGGTCTCGATACGACCTGTTATTGCGAGACTCGAACCTTGATCCTCAATGTAGAGGTTCTCCACTGTGAAGAGGGGACATGACGACGAGGCAAGGACTTGCACCAGGGATGAAAGCTGCCAAACTGGGTTTCTGCTTAGAATCCTTATTTGGAACCCTCCAGAGGTCTGTGGAATAAGTTTGACTCGAGCGTGATAACGTTCAAAGACCGCATGTGCCTCAACGGGTGCCTTGAGTGTTGGTGTGCGACTGATGAATTCAAAAAGTTGTGGGATACTGAAATTGGGTAGATAGTTGAACGATATTAAGAAGTCAGAGAGTCGAGGGGCCTCGATGCGGGCCACCAGGTCCTCCAAATATCCACTATACCCTTGGAACTCAAGAACTTCGAGGGCTGGGTGCACAGAACATGTTGCCAGAGGCGAACGGTGGGTTTCCCTGTCTCTATCAGGGTGGTATCGAAACCGTTGGAATATAAGGGCAAAGTTTTCGAGGCTGGTCAACACGGAGAGGCAGGTGACCATCTCCTCGGGTGTAATGTACCCATACAGAGGGATGACGAGGTGAAGATCGACGAGGTGAGTGGTAGACAAAAGGAATTTTGACAATCCTGGAAATGGTATATCATCCAATACGAATTGTCGCAGACATGGGGCGGATCCACCCAGGAAGGAATCAGGAATGGCCCGAAGCGTTTCGCCAAACGGAGGCGCTGCAAGCTGCAGATGTATCACCTTCGGGAATGGCACCTGCATTGCCGCTAAGACTCTCTCCAATTGGAAACCTGAAATATCCCAGAGGCCGATATCATGTATGCGATTGTTATGCCCAAGTGCAAAAAGGATGTTATCAGCAGTGGCACTTGATATTTCGGACGCATTGCCATCTATGACGAGAGGCAAGGCCGGCCAGACGTCAAGTGTGTCCCTCGCAGGTGTTTCAGGTGTGCAAAATAGTCGTAGATTCAGGCGCATGGTGATTGAAAAACGAGGCTTCGCCACCGTCGACACACATGTACCAGAGATATCCATTTCTCTATCTCCGGTTTTGTGCGTAGATCTGGAACCACGTAAAAATCGAATATCGTTAGGAGGACCTCATCAGGGAGCACGTCGATTCGTATCACCTCGCCTACGCCACATCGAGTTAGCCAGAGGCGTTGGGGGATGATGCACAACGAGGTACATACCTGGATTGTGAGGGAAGTGCATAATTCTCTGCCAGAAGCGAAGCCCAAATATATTGGGGATCAATGGTCGAGTGAGGCTAGGAAAATATGGAGAGGCGAGGACGGCGCTGGACTCGGAAGGAGACTTTATAACTTTAAGTCAGGTCTATATCACAACACTTTTGTTATAACTGATCAATTCAGCGAGTTAATTCCCTTTACATACAGCTAAGAGACTGCAGAGGTTGTTTATGGGGATTCGTCGTTTAGGGAGATTGGTAGCCTTGAGACTGCGTAAAGAGACGCTCGCAGATCGACAACTGATCATGATAAGCTGGCTCGTCGTGGTTCATTGCGGATCACGCGACTTGTCGGCAACGTCCGCGGTCACGTGAAGGACGATCGGCTAGTGCAACTGACGAATTTGTTGACACAAGCGAGAAATCCAAGTTCTCCTTGCCACTTGGCACACTATGAATTTATGCACAGAGTATGCAGGTATACTTGAACCTTGGTATCAAGCGTATCCACCTTGACCTCGACCTGCCTCATGTTTTCGAGTGTGGTCGTCTAGCGCACCATGACTGGCACTGGGAATTGCATCGAAGAGATCGAGGATATGCTCCCTTGGGGCGAGATATTCGTGCATCAAAGCTTCTGCGCTTCGTGACTCGTGACTGATGCGTTTCCTTCGAGACGCAGTTAGGCTACCGTAGCGAATGTTAACAATGATGTACAGACTTGTAAGGATTATCTGCAGCACGTGGATCGTCGACAGTGGTGCTCTCATGGCAAAGACGCATGTCTTTATTCTCTCCGGGAATCGAGATTTATAGTGCGAGTCTTCACATTTGGGGCAAGCACGCTAAATATTTCGGTAAAGTGAAGGAGTTGTTACACAGCCCATCAATTTGTGGTATTGGAAGCCTCGTGGAGCACCTCTTGATCACGCGTCGACGGGATCCGAATAAAGGTCATGGGAATTAAAGCAGCCCATTGCATGCGGAAATAATCCCGGAACACGTTGAGATTATACGACTTCTACTAGAACACACTGCGGATTTGGACGTGAATGCCCGGGAGAGGAACAACGTGGTCATGAAGTTGTGAACAGTCGAAAACTCGACGTCGCGGAAATCCTCATCAGCTATGTTGCAAACTTGAATACCCTCGACGGCCAGGGACACCAGGAATTACGAATTCGAAAATATATGATGTAGTGGAATTTCTGTTCAAGATCGGCCCGGCCATGAATACAGTATCTGGAACAAGGCCCAGGATGCTTTGTTTTCTGGTCATGGCCGAGTGTACTGCTCATCAATGAGCTTCAA
The DNA here is from genome assembly GCA_022496225.1 of Russula aff. rugulosa BPL654. Lineage (NCBI taxonomy): Eukaryota > Fungi > Basidiomycota > Agaricomycetes > Russulales > Russulaceae > Russula > Russula aff. rugulosa BPL654. The sequence goes on along the minus strand of WTXE01000242.1, from coordinate 7,048 downwards.
GTTGCTGATCTACGGTATCTTGGCCCGCACGTTTGCATGTAACACAAGTCGTCCCGAAGTCCCTATTCTTCCTAAAAGAGGACATCTTAGAGTATGCCCGCTCAATATCCCCATGCTGGCTGCAAGTGATTTTGTGGCCAATTTGTGGGGCGAGACGCATTTGCAGCTCGGTCCGACTTCACACCAGATGGACCAGTCGGCTGAAGGATGGACTGGATTACACGAGAGTATCATTCAGCTGGGATCGAGAAGGAGCTAGTGCCGGCCTGAATGTTGGTGGTGATACTTTCCAGTATTATCGACGAGATCACATCACCCTCACCCTATCACCGAACATAGGTGAGCCAGGGACTTGAAGGTTGTGTAGACTCCCACAACCAGCCATTGGCAAATCGACCACACATGGTCAAGATGAGCAATTTCCAAATCTATGGGCGACTCGTCTCCATTCGACTCGACATAAAATCAGATAATGTAATCAAATAATGATGTTAAGATGGACGGTGTGAGTGAAATACGAGGAAAATCTAACAAGAGAATGAGAGCATGAGGGTGGTAAGTGCCAATGAAATAATATGGAGAGCCCAACTATCGATCGTTGCCCCTCCTACGGCTTTCCTACCACTGGGAAACGGCTATAGTTATAGTTTGACCAAGGAGCTGTCGTGCAGCAACGAACTGCTCCATGGGTCCCTGACTGTGGACAAGTCCCGATGGGTCCGGTAGCCCGACCTCGGGCGGACGCAAGAAAATATTTTGCAAGGCGGGCAACACATCTATACTTCTATCCTCGCCGAGCACTTGCAATGAGTCCTCGATGTGAAAGGCGATCGCGTTGGATAAATAGATATTCTTCACAGCAACAAATGGTTGCAAAAATTCTCGCCATCGGGGGATCTCGACAGGACTTGTCATTTTAAGATCCGAACCTTGATCCTTGATGTAGAGATTTTCCACTGCGAAGAGGAGACATGACGAGGCAAAGACTTGCAGCAAGATTGAAAGATGCCAAGCTGGTCTTTTGCCAATTTCTACATAGAACACTCCATAACGAAATGTCGGCGAAATAAGACTGACCCGAACGACATGGCTATCAAAGATTGCACGTGCCTCAACGGGTGCCTTGAGTGCTGGTGTGCGACTGATGAATTTAAAAAGTTGTGGGATGCTGAAAATAGGTTGATAGTTGAACGTTATAGAGAACTTGTACAGTCTCGGAGCATCGATGCGGGCCACCAGGTCCTCCAAATATCCACTAGATCCTCTGAACTCAATATCTCTGAGAGCAGAGGGGACAGAGCATGTTTCCAGAGGCGAACGTTGGGTTCCGTTGTCAGGGTGGGATAGAAAACGTTGGATTATGAGGGTAAATTTTTCGAGGCTGGTCAACACGGAGAGGCTGGTGACCATTTCCTCGGGTGAGATATACGCAGACCGAGGAATACGGAGGTAAAGATCGACGAGGTGGGTGGTAGACAAAAGGAATTTCGACAATCCTGGAAATGGTATGCCATCCAACTCGAATTGTCGCAGACTTGGGGCGGATCCACCCAAGAAGGAATCAGGAATGGCCAGAAGCGTTTGGTCGAACGGAGGCGGTTCAAGGCGCAGATGCGTCGCCTTTGGGAATGGCACCTGCATTGCCGCTAAGACTATCTCCAAATCGTGATCATAAACTTCCCAGAGGTCGACTTCATGTACGCGATTGTTATGCGCAAGTGCAAAAACGACGTTATCGTTACCATCACTTGATGTGAAGTTTGCATTGCCATTTATAAGGATAGGCAAGGCTGGCCAGACGTCAAGTGTGTCCCTCGCAGGTGTTTCAGGTGTGCAAAATAGTCGGAGATTCAGGCGACGTGGTGATTGAAAAACGAGGTTTCGCCACCGTCGACACACGTGTACCAGCGATATCCAATTCTCTATCACCGGTTTTGAATGTAGATATGGAACCACGTAGAAATCGAATATTATTAGAAGGACCTCATCAGGGAGTATGTCGATTCGTATCACTTGGCCTATACCGCATCGAGTTAGCCAGCAGGCGTTGCGGAATGGCACAGCGAACATACCTTGATTGTAAGGGAAGCACATAATTCTCGGCCAACACCGAACCTCAAATCTATTGGGGATCATTGGTCCAGGCCCTGCGGCTCAAATTTTGGAGAGGCGAGGACGGTGCTGGAGGGAGACTTGATGACGGGGTCTCTTTTAAGTGGGGTCTATATCACGACAATTTTGTTATGACTGATCAATTCAGCGAGTGAATTCCCTTTACATACAGCTAAGAGACTGCAGAGAGGTTGTTTAGTCGCTCGTTGATAGCTTTTTTACGAATTCGAAGCCGTTCTTGGTTGATTTGTAGATCACGCGACTTCTCGGCAACGTCCGCGGTCACGTGGACTGCGATCAGGCCAATTCGTTATTTAGCTTGCAGTTGAACTAACGAATTTGTTGACGCAGCGGAAAATTCAAGTTCTCCATGACTGTATGCATAGCGTACACAGGTACACTACACACTGCAACCCATCGTATCCACCTTGACCTCGACTGGCCTCACATTTTCGAGTGGTCGTCTAGCGCACATCTGCCACATCAAGACTGGGAAACTGAATGCATCGAAGTGTGTGTCAAGATCGAGGATATGCTCTCTTGGGGCGAGAGATTTGTGAGTCGAAGCTTCTGTGCCTCGTGACTGGTGACTGATGCGTCTCCTTCGAGAGACAGTTAGGCTGCCGTAGCGAATGTTAACAATGATTATATAGACTTGTAAGGATTATCCGCAGCACATGGGAATCGCGCGATTCAAAGTGCGAGTCTCCACATTTGGGGCAAGCGCGCTAAAGATTTCGGTAAGTTGAAGGAGTTATTATGCAGCCGTTTGATCACGCGTCGACAGGATCCGAATAAAGGTCGTAGTAATCAAGGCACCCCATTACGTGCGGGCATTAACAATAACCTCGGGATACGCTGGGGTTACACGACTTCTACTAGTACACACTGTGAATTTGGACATCAGTGCCCGGAAGAGGAACGACATGACCCTACTTCATGAAGCTGTGGACAGTGGAAAGCTCGACCATATGGTGCAGACATACTGTAAATACCCTCGACTGCCAGGGGTAGTCACTACTGCACGAAGCATCACGAATTCGAAAATTCGATGTCGTGTAATTTCGGTTCAAGGTCGGCGCGGATGTAAATATTCGGAGCAAAGTACTATGAGCTCGGCCCACCCCGCTTCATGAAGCTGTGAAACCGCGGAAAGTTCGACATCGCTCATTTTGCTCATCAGCCGCCGTGGTGCAAAACTTGGATACCCAAAGAATTAGGTCTTGGGAAAATCTGACAACGCGAACCTTCTTTTCAAAGACGGTGCGTACTGACGTGGATGTCCGGAACGAACACAGCTCAACTGCGGTTCATGATGCTTTAGATAGTAGAGGTCTCGACATCGCCCAATTGCTCATCAGCCATGGTACAAATTTAAATGCCCATGATAAACGTGGATCCTGAGACTCCACTCCACAGGGCAGTACGATCCCAAAAAGTTGACCTTGTGAAACTCCTACTCAAGGGCGGTGGGGACGTAGATGTTCGAGGAATGTATGTATGACTCTACTCCGCTTCATGAAACCTTAGATAATGGAAATATCGACATCGCCCAATTCCTCATCAACCATGCGGGCTGATGATGCTGCCAATGTGAATGTTCCGGACAAATGGTGGCACTCTCCATTGTACGATGCAATGCATTACAGCGTGGTGACTTGTGGAACTCCTGGCTAATGGTGGTGCGGATGTGAATGCGTGAGGACGGGGCTAGTAGACTTTGTGTCACCTGGCATGGTTGTTAGTTGAGCATGGAGCACCGGCAGATATCGATGCCTCTTGTGCTGAACTGAGTTCTGCAATCACGCCATTTTTTTTAACGTCGTTGTGTACCTTCAGTTCGCTTGCATTATTCGACTAGAAAAAGTGCCTGGCCCTCTCACTCGGTGCCAGACGGCTTCTTCAATGTTCAGGATCCTACTAGAGTTAGCATACTTCGTTTCTTGCCCACGTTGGCTAGTAACGATGGTCCGCACATGCATTAACCTGAAAAGGCAACTACCCAGGCACTGGCGGCGCATCGTACGATTTCTGACCTGAGTAAAACTGTTTCTTTTATTCGCGCATGTCATACAGTAACTTAGTACAGCGACGTTTGAACGCGAATCCGAGACTTTATGATGTCAACAAGGGTTACAGCGACGACCGAAATCCTGTGAGAACCAAGCTTAGCTTAGGATCGGAAGATCCGGACTTGCGGACTTGATGAAACACGTACTCACGTAGTTCTCACGTTTTGGGGACTGGTCACTCTTCGGCGCATAACATGAAGTCATGACGATGACAGTTAATTCACGGCATGTCCGGAAGATCAGGGAATTGGGAAGGAATAAAAAAAATAAGGAGAGACGGAGCAAGGCTATCTCTCTATAGTTTGTTCGAAGACCCGACTGTCGTGTCATGTGAGGGCGCCATGTCATCGTGGGGGGAAAGCGGATGATCAAATGGCGATGACCAGACACCGAAGGGAACCCTTTATGCATTTATGGTCCGAGTCGCGAATAACTACGGGCGTCAATCCGTTTGGGAAGCAAAGCCTGGCGCCACCCCATTGACCCCAATGAAACGATCTCGTAACCAATCGGAGACTAATGCCCAACGCGATGACGTCCTCTTGCTTCGCGTGGGGGTTAACCTTACTAGCTTACCTCGCCACCCATTTAAACACTTATAAGCCACCCCACAAACGCTTCGCCGACTCATCTTTTACACCGAATTTCCCCGCCGCCTAATTTCCACACTCAATAATACCCATGTCCGCACTCCGCACAGCAGCAGCAGCAGCCAAACACACCCGTACCCTCTCGCAGCCGCTCCGCCGCACATTCTATACCCCCTACGCCGCCCAGCAATACTCCCAGCTACCTACCAAGTCCACTGCCACGATCGACGAGGCAGCAGCGCCTACGGCGCACGAGCACGAGCACGCGGCGCGTACCGTCCACGTCGTCGCAGAGCCGAACACGGCCGACCTCAAGTTTTATGGCGTACCGATGGGTGCGTACCCCGTCGCCACGCCGTACGACCACCATCAGTATCCGGCGGCCTACGCCGCACCCGAGGTCGAGCTCGAAAGTGCCAACGTGAATGTAAGTCTCGTCTCGGCAGTTTGATTATTCGCAACGCGTATATTCATGTTTTGCTCATGCATGAATCATAGCAGGCGTAGACGACGCGAGCGCGATCCCATGCGTTCTCACCTCTGTGTCTTATTCCCTTGCTCGCTCCAGGCGGGAGGCGCACGACGGTGAGGACGGGCTCGGACTTGTGATGACGTGGCTTGTGGGCGAGCGCTTGATCTGCAATAACTCACTTTGCGTTATTCGCCGAGTGTCTGCATGGAGAAAGCATGAGAAACTGTAGAAATAATAGAGTACGGGCTTTCCTTAATATACTTGATGTGTTATCGTTCTCGCGCTTCTGTTGACTGCTATATGGAGATTAGTACCCCATAAGTTATTCGAAGATGATGTATGATGAGTTGGGTTGGGGATGTGGTACATCGAAGCTCTTCTTGCAAAGTTTTCCCTCAAACCTTCCCCGAACCTGTTCAAGTGATAGAAATGCCTGCACACCAGTATCGCGCATATCGGAGGTACTTGATCATCGTACAACATCGTGGCAGACAGCAACGTAACAGCCGCCAAGACTTGCCACGTAAGATGATTAAACAGAGCGGCGTGACACGGTATCTCCCGAAATATTTACGAAATGCTCTTTGAAATGTTGAAATGGAAATGCTGGGAAAAGATCTTATCATAACTTAATAGACTTGCTTCGTTGGTTGGCCCCGTCCAGCCTGGAACTGGACTGGACTGGGCTGGACAGATATCCGCGGGGATGTTGTGTCATCATTTATTCAAACTCGCGTTTCGCTGCCTGAGGAAGGAAAGAGGCGCTGCGTTCGGAATCTACAATCCGACGGACGGGTCCTATCGTATGATAAGTTCAAGTTTCAAGTTAAGTTTAGTTTACAGTAAGGGGCTGGAACCAATGAAATCCGTTGCTATGCAATCGTGCCCCGCGGTTCCGAGTCATTATATGTTCTTATTAGAGATCGAGTTTTTTTTTTTCTTCCATTTTTCAAAAAACGGGAAAAACAACAAACAAACAGGAACATTACTGTAAAACAACACTTGAATATCCGGCCAGCATTTATTAATAAACTCACATAAACGCGCAGCGCAGCTACGTCGCTGTACAGTAATACTAGGGATCCGCCACTCAGTGGCAGGGCTCGCTTCGCTCTACCCCTTAGCTTGAAATTTGGCCTTGTTTGCTCTCACTGTCCCACGCCTGCGCGGGTCTTGGCGCGGATCGATAAATGCGATTAGTACTTATTTGATCAGAATCGGAAACAGATCAGATCACACACATCCACAATCAATCTAGAGCCTGTCATTCCACCTCTTCTCCGCCACCGTCAGTACTGGCTGGCTACGAGTGAGACCAAAAAAAAACTCACTCATCATTGATCGTCGATCATTCCCGCCGTAGGTCTGGCTCCGTCTCTCCGAGCCGAGAGCTCATTGCTGCGCCCGCAGTCATCACATAACAGCGGAACTTGGAAAATAAAGGGGTTAAACAAGCGCAGTATTACTGTGTAAGCACGACCAGCTCTCAGTGACCAATCATCCAATAGAGTGACCTCAACCGTGACTGCCCAGGCAGGCAGGCCTCACCAATATTTTACAGGTAAACAAGCTCGCTGCATTATAGCACATCTAGCCAAGCTAGCTTCGTGTCATATCAGGTGTCAGCGTCGATCCTATCATATCATCGCCCCCGGGTCCGCATTGCTGTGTAACGCAGCCTTTACAAAAAGAAGGCCAACTAATGCCGCCGCGAAGACAGTTAGGAGTAAATGCCCGACTATCTTTGGCTAGTCCGACTGTCACCGTTCACCTCACCGAGAAACGAAACCCAATCACCCCGG
>WTXE01000241.1:0-39404 GCA_022496225.1 Russula aff. rugulosa BPL654 | reverse complement strand
CTCGGGTTTTATCTTCGTTCATCAGAGCGAGCTCGGTACTGTAAAGCCCCAGGGCGGAACGGAGGATCTGAAATACGCGCGGCGTGATGTGAGACTGAACTGAATAGATTACATCGCTTACTACTCTAGATGTCGGGCTTTGTGGCAATTACTGTCCCGCCTCCAACTCTGACGCTCTGACTCTGAGTCCGCTCCAACTGCAACGAGTCCGACAGCTTGTCCACACGCTCTGATCACGTTCAACAACTAAGGTATCATCGATCATCCTGTTCTCCCTCGCACGTCCCAAACCCGAGCCCTCCCCGCTTGTCCTCAAGGCACGCTTCTCCTCCTCCCTCACTACCACTGCTTTACTTTATATCCTGCACTTTATACCAACCGCAACATCTGAATTGGATCCACCGCATGCGCTGGGCGCGATAATCCCGCATGCAGCCTCGAGCCACAGGGCCCCACTCATTAGTCCAGCATACGAAGCACGGTGCGCGCATCATCTATGGTCCTGAATCGTGAAACGCACTGCGAGGCCCGGGTCTGAGCGCTCTCCCCAGAGTGGTGGCACTGTTATTCGTCACAAGACATTGGGTGAGCCTGAGCCACGGAGAAGTAGTAGGAATGCACGAACTGTTGCGATGTCACGTCACACGGTATGCAGGACCGACATACTGTAGATACCCAAAGCGCAATCGACGACCAACGCCGCCTATAGCGGAATCTGTGTGGCTCACCCTGACGCACTGCGCGCTATGCATCTTCTGTACTTGCAAACTCCCAAATCCATTCAAAGCTATGCTCTCGTAAGTTAGCCATCGATTTACTGGGCCGCGATCACATACTGTGCGGACTTCAACGACATAGCGAAGTCGTCTCCAGAAATTTGTTGGAAATGTGGGAAAGATATCCGTAGGCAACTGACCAGTCCAGAGCACGGCAATGCTCGTGCGAACTCTAAACCTGGGCCCGTCTGTGTGACTCCTGGAGGATTGCGCTACAAGTCGTCGGATCGAGTGTATTTCCTGGGCTCTACGGCGTTCCCTGAAGTCCCAGAGGAGATGCTGTATGGACGGTTCACCAAAGTTCGATGCGCAGAGTTCGCCCCCGGACCGTGATAGGAACTCGTTGGTGAATGCTCAATATTGGCTCAACACAATCCTCGTCGAATATATAAAGACGCGCTTTTGACTCGGGACCTATAACAAGTTGCATAGAAAGCTCAGTCACTTGAGAGAAAGCGAGAGACATACGTATCACGAGACGCTCGTACTTTCCAACGGTTCCATGCCTCCAACAGTTCCTCTCGCGTAGTCTTGAGAGGGAAGTTAGACCATTACCCCCATCCCGCGGTTCGTATTCTTGTACTTCCGAAACATGATGATCTCCTGCCCCAGGACGCGAAAAGGCTTCTCGGTATATGCATGCACTTAATGCCGGGCACGTCCGCAAAACGACGCGAGCGCGTCTTCCGTCCAGTTGTATGAATATACGCGTGACCTCGCCAAAATGTTGGAAGATGAAGCGGATGTTGGCTGTGACAGTATTTGGCGGTAGACTTGTTTAGTGTGATGGTCGTTATCGAGGAAAGGTTCGTCCCGGTGCTTTGATCGCTTGAGGATGGAGGGCATGAAAAGGCGTATTAGGCTCGATAGGAAGGACGGTGAAATGAGAATAAAACGGGTACGGCCACGGCCGAGTGGTGTGGGTGCGCAAGCTACTCGCGTGAGCATGTGACGCGTCGTTGTCTGAAGTCTTAAGCAGTGTCGTCAGGTAGGGCGTGATCTGCCAATTTTTCTCTCACCCGCGAGGACCACCTTCTACTTCGGGTATAGGCGACGAGGAGCTTTGAGAAGTTCCGAACTGGAATTCTTGTTCGGACAATGAAAGAAGAGGATAATGATGTATTGGTTGGACTTTGAAGGCGCTCGGGGAGTGGAGCACATCGGGTCATTAGACGCACGCGCTGGTCTGCTCCCGGCTTAGCATGACAAGTTCGGAGATGTCACCGTCTCGCGAAGAACGTGTTTGTGTGTGTTTGGTAAGTATGGGAGCACGTGGCCATGGCCGCCCGTAGTGCTCCTTCGCTCGCTTGTTTCGCCTCCCACCACCCCATCGAACTCTCGCAGACCTATCCAGACGACGGTGACTCAGCTCTTCACCGGTAGCCGCCGACTCGCAACTAAGCCGTGTCAGGGCACCAAGGTATTCACGACTTAGCAGTGACGCATACTATACAGTATCAGACATTCCGCACTTGTAGGCACAGTCTGGTCACGTCGGGAGCCTGCAGGCTTTAAGCAAACTGTATATACTGTACACTGCACAGTAATACTTTATTATACAAATAGAGTCATAATCACCAACCTCGCGGTGCAATCATACCCGGCTTAACCTTGCAATAGCGAAACGATAACCAAAGATGTTTGGGATTGGGGCTGGGATTGATTAGCCCCGGAATGGTTCGAACTCGGTTATCGACCGAGCTATCGCTCCATTATATTATGTCCGTCTCAAGCAGCCCAGACTCGCTCTCGCAGTTCATGTCACTCACCTTCAATGCGCGCTTATCAGCCATTCCCATGCTGTGCTTTTGCGCCCAGTGAGCCCTCTACCCTAACCCTCTTACCCCCATCACCTGCGAAGCCCACCACCATCCTCTTCACTCCCTCATGTCTCACGCGATCCCCTCGACCTCCTCGGCCCCCAATTTTCAGTTAATTTTCAATAATGCCTTGGACGCCTACAAGAAACGTACCAAGAACGATCTCCTTGCCCATCCACTGGTCGTCCAGCTTCAAACCTGTAACTCTTCCAGCGCCGTTCTCTCCCTCATTCATCAGCAACTCCAGGGGCTCCAAAGAGACAACGATAGGTTAACAAAATGGCTTGATCCAACCGTGAGAGTCCTGTTGGCCTTTTCGGAAACTCTTGGGGGAGGTATTAGTTTGGTAAGCTTTAGAGAATGAACTTGTCTGAGACCCACTCATTCATATCTACTTTCCAGGTTTTCTCTCCCGCGAAAGTGATATTTGCAGGAGTCGGGGTCCTTCTCTCAGTCCGTATCCTTCATAATACCTTCGCGTGGGCCATCCCAACATCTCTTGCAGGCAGCCATGGATGTTCGTGCAAGCCAGGACACTCTCATCGACATCTTCGACCGGATGGAAAATTTCTTCCAACGTCTTGAAATTTACACTAGGGTGTCACCGCCACCCGAAATGATAGATATCATTGTTAAGATTATGGTGGAGGTGCTTTCTATTCTCGGTATCGCTACGAAGGAGATGAAGCAAGGCCGTACGAGTAAGTAATTCTTGTAAAACGGGGTCGCTATTGATTAAGAACATTCTCAGAAAAATATCTGAAGAAACTGATTGGAAAGACTGAGATTGAAGATGCGCTGAAGAGGCTGGACAAGCTAACAAATGAAGAGGTCCGGATGGTGGCTGCACAAGTTCTGGAGGCCACGCATACTGTCGATGATAAAGTAGGGCGTGTCGAGGATAAGGTACTTGATGTCAGCAATCAAGTAGCCCGCGTCGACGAAAGAGTGGCTGGCGTTGACGACATGGTAGCCCACATCGACCAGAGAGTGGCTGGAGTCGATGACAGGGTGGTCGGTGTTGACGATAGGGTGGCTGGCGTCGACGAGAGAGTGGCCGGCGTTGATGACCACGTAAAGGCCATCGACGACAAGGTCGCCTTGGCCATTGATGGTGCGCTACCGTCTCTGATCAGTCAACAACAGAATATACTTAATTTCTGATGCACCTAGAGGGAAAAGAGACAAAGCTAGTCATACAACAAGTCGCAGACGATATGGATCAAGTGAAAAGTTTGTCATTTTCTTTCTGCATTGATATCGGTATGCAGGCTAAACATCCTTGCAGGGAATCAATTAAGACAGGACCTTCACAAATGGCTCTCTCCACCGGATCCCTCTATTAACCACAACATCGCCTGCGGTGCCCATCGCAAGCAAACAGCCGAGTGGTTCTTTCAAGGAAGTATCTTCACCGAATGGAAATCCACGGCTCACTTTTGTGGCTCCACGGAAAACGTACGTTCTCCTGACCTTTCCAGAGCCAATGGTCGCTAATAGCCACCTCTCGTAGCGGGCTCCGGGAAGAGCGTACTCTGGTTTGTCGCTATCAAACCCTGTCGTCAACCATAAGTTATCACCTCCGGCTTAGCTCTACGATAATTCAAGACATTATTGCTCTACGCGAAAATAGATTGGCCTCGATGGCTTATTTTTACTTTGATTTTAGGGACATCAACAAACAAAACCGTCGTGACCTGCTCCCTTCTCTCATTACTCAGCTTTCCGATCAGTCACATCGTCATTGTGACATACTCAACCGCCTTTATCTAAAACACGAAAGTGGCGCGCACAAGCCCAGTGACGATGAATTGATCCAATGCCTGAAGGATATGCTCACACTCCCAGATCAACAACCGGTTTACCTTATCATCGACGCCCTCGACGAATGCCCTGACACGACTGGATTGCCTTCGCCGCGGGAGCAAGTCATCGACCTCTTGAAGGCATTCGTCGAACTTTCCTCTCCAAATCTTCGTGTATGCGTTACGAGTCGCCCAGAGATCGATATCCGACGTGCTCTTGAACCTTTGACATCCCTCCGAGTATCCCTTCACGAACAAAGCGGACAAAAGCGCGATATCATCGACTATGTGACATCTGTCGTTCACTCGGATATAAAAATGGGTCGATGGCGAGATGAAGATAAGAATTTAGTCATCAAGACACTCTCAGAGAGGGCGGATGGCATGTAAGGACATTATCATTCAAGCTGCGATATGTTCATAATATTTATCGGGCCGAGCAGGTTTCGATGGGCGTTCTGCCAACTAGAAGCGCTGCGACACTGCTTAGCACCGAGAGTGCGGCATATGCTTAAAGAATTGCCCAAGACTCTGGACGAGACATACGAGCGGATTTTAAGAGACATTCATGAGGCGAACCGGGACCACGCTCATCGGCTACTGCAGTGCCTTACTGTAGCCGTTCGGCCTCTACGTGTTGCAGAGCTCGCGGAGGTCCTCGCTGTCGACTTCGGGACCGCCTCCTTTGGAGAAAGGCCAAAATTGAACACAGATTGGCGATGGGAAGACCAACAAGAAGCCGTTTTGTCCACCTGTTCGAGTTTAATCTCTGTCGTGGACGAAGAAGGGTCTCAAATTGTACAATTTTCACACTTCTCTGTCAAGGAATTCCTCACATCGTCAAGGATTGTCGGTTCAAGTGCAGACGTCTCGCCTTTTCACATTCTCCTTGAACCGGCACACACAGTCCTTGCCGAGGCTTGCCTGGCCGTATTACTGCGGTTGGGCGAGCTTCTGGATGAGGATAACGTCGAGGACAAATTTCCTCTCGCTCGATATGCTGCAGAACATTGGGTCTCCCATGCTCGATTTGAGAATGTGTCGTCCCACATACGAGAAGAGATGGAAGATCTCTTTGACCCTGATAAGCCATATTTTGCTGCTTGGCTCGAGGTCCACGACATCGACACTAAGCCCCTTATCGATTCGCTTCTTTTTTACATGGCTCATCTCTTCCGTAATACATCAACTCCATTATACTATGCGGCGCTCTGTGGGTTCCATGATATAGCAGAACAGCTCATTATCAAACATCCACAACAAGTGTACACCGCTGGCGGTTGCTTCGTGTCGCCGCTTGGGGCTGCACTGAGGGGCGAACACCTCAAGATGGCAGAGATGCTCCACGAGCGCGGTGCCGACGTAGATGTCCAGGGCAGCGAAAACCGCACCCTACTGGATGGTGCATCAAGCTCTGGACATCTTGAAATTGTTCATTGGCTGCTCAGCCACAATGCAAATCCAAATGTCCGGGACGTATCTGACTGGACTCCACTGCATTGTGCGGCCCGTTTTGGACACGCCGAGGTCTCCCGGCTATTACTCCAGTTCAAGGCCGACATCGGCGCCGGCAATAACAATGGCCGGACTCCACTACATTTAGCCGCGCAAGATAGGCACCTTAATGTAGCTCGATTATTGCTCGAACACGGTGCCGATGTGAATGCCCGGGACAACAGCCGCAACACGCCATTGCTTCGCGCAGTAGATGATGGGTGCCTCGAGGCCGTACGCCTACTTGTTGAGCATGGTGCGGATATAGATGCAGAGGACGACGCGGACAGGACTGCATTTCAGGTTGCGTCGGAGCGGGGATATCACAATATCGCAAAGTTGCTGTCGGACCATGGTTCCAAATGATATAATATTGTATTATCGTTGACGAAAGTATTCACGGGGATACCCAAGCGGAAAACTAATTTTAAAATAGTAGAAGGGGTGTAGTCCATTGTCAGAACGATTCTGTTTCTTGTCTTAACAAATCGTCACAGATTCCTTTCACCCTGGTGAATGTTGTAAATAATATTAAACGACATCATCTAATAGCCACCTACAATGGTAAAAAGTATCCCGACGAGGTCCTTTGGCTTCGTGCCGGGTCGATTTATCTCTCGAGACAGGAACAAATATATCAACGAGGGTATACAGTATCTTAAAGCTAAGCTCGAAGTACATCACAATACAATCAGGTCAGCTTTCTCAACAGATTGTGCGCAGAAGGCAGGCCCGGCATCCTACGCTGCTCCACCACTCCTGCCGTGACCTCCGAGTACCAAGGCGCTGGCGGTACCACCTCGCTTGCCGGGTGTTTCATGTTACTACTACCGCCACCATCGGTGACTGGTCTACTAGAGCAGTACGACGAGTACAGCAGGGGGTCTGAGGCTGAACGAACGGGCGGACGACGGAATAGATGCCTTAGTTTGCGCCCGGTCGGGGGCGCCCGCGCTGATACCGAGACGGAGCGCGGTGTATCCGCGGGAGGACGTTGTTCACTCCGATATGACGGCAGCCGTGATGGGAACGATGAGGTTGTCGAACTTGCTCGTGTAGGGTGTTGATGCTGGGGGGCGCTCGCATCTGTACCTGTAACACTTGGGCCGATTGCCATCGCTGCGCCGTCTTCTTCAAGTTAGTCATCTTCAACATCGTCAATGCCGACTTTAACTTGGCGGCCTGGTACGGGATTTCGATCTCACTGGCGACGCGACAGAGTGAGAAGAAGGCGGCATGCCTCCGAGACGGTGGCGGGGACTGCTCTGGATTCCGGTTCGGTCTTCGATATACGCATGTCAGGCTCCTCTTGGATGAGCTGGAAACTTCAACGGAGGACGGCTCGAAAGGTCTGGCGCCAGGCTCTTCAGTACCACGCCCGGGAATTATAATACGACTCTTCTCCTTGGCCAAGGAAGGTCCCGTTCCCACGTTATATCCCACCGAGCTCTCATCACTTACGGTAGGAGGATGTACAGTAGCAACCCCGACGAATCGACTGCAGCAACGTCTCGCTCCATTTGCTTCATCGATAAAGATTCAGCAGAGAATGTCACGAATATCTCCGGCAGCGCCTGGCCCAGTTCGATTGCAAGTTTCTCGAGCTCCATGTAGCGTGTGGACCATGTACTCGGGCCGCCCGCTCGCGGGAACGCGCAGGCTCCAGCGGCGTCCTTCTGCATCGCAAATTTCCTGCACGAAGATGGACTCTTTGGATGCGCGCTCGCGTAGAAGACTGAATCGGTGAGGTGCGGGCTCTGCGTTGGGGTCAACGGGTGCGATTGACGCCCGGAGAAGAAGGGAAGAGGGGAGCGCGCGACTGGGGCTGTCATCATAAGCTTCCCTCTTGGTGGGAAACGAAGAAAGGATGTTGTCATAGTGGAAATGATCCTCGTCGTCACTATCCGTTGGTGACGAGGCCCAACGATCCCGCTCGCCATTGCGCGATCATATCGGCTTTGAGAGTTTGGCAGTAAAACTCACGGGCGTGACAGTGGTTGTCGAAGAATCCGTCCCGGTGATTCACTGTGCTCTCACAACTAAAATTGTACCACGGGGAATACGTTACTCTCGGTGGGAACAGGAAACGTCGCAGTGAGTGGGTACGAGCAGTAGTAAAAGTATGGGTGAGCAAGCCTATCACGAGAATAGGGACTTACTTTGTCTTGATCTTCAGCGACGTCGGCGCCAGAAAGAGTAAGGTAAAGGTAAGTTTCTCTCTCTAGGAGAATCTTCTTCTGTAGATCCAGGTCCATTCCAGGGCTCATAGGGACATGGGTTTTCAAGAAAGTTCGAGCCGGGACCCTTCCGAGAGCGTAAAAGGAAGGCGGATAATGACCCGCTGAGGGTGATAGTCCCTGAAGCTTGGAGCTTTAAGACCTTGGCATGGGTATAGGAGCAAATGAGAAAGACGCTCAGGCCGGCGGTGTGAAAGGGGGTGTAGCTAAGATAGAGGTTCGGGTTTGAGAGGTCGTCCAAGACAAAGGGGAGAGAGATAAGACAACAAGAGATAGTGAACGAGAGAGGTTGGGAGAAGTGTCGTGGACAGCGGTTCCACGCGAACGCGAGTGCCGGACAAAGGGTCGAAATGAGACGAGAGAGCAAAGAGAAGAGAAAAGAAAGACACTAATGTCGGATGCTAACGGAGGTGATCATTGACGGTGATGATGCAGCCTTCCTCGACGAGCGAGGGCAGCTTAAATAAGTATTGTCCCTACGAAGCGCCTGCGCGGCGAGAATAAAGACAGGTAAGGAGAGGACGCGCGCGTTATCGCTGTGCCGGAAGAATGAAATATGTCAAAGATGAAAGAGAATGTCAGTAAGTATGAAACGGAGCTAATGATGTGAAAGGTAGACTACTGCCGCGCCGCTGCAGCTAGTCCAAATCTCAGGAGGGTGTGGACTTGGGGCGAGAAAAGCATACGTCCGGATGGATGGCCGTGAAGGCGGAACGGTCTCCGATTCGTTCGCAGTCGTAGTCTTGGCGGAGGTCGAGGAGTCGGATGATGATCATTATAGAGGCGACGAGACAGACGAAAAGGGAAGAACGGTAAAGTTGTGTGACTTGTGGCTGACGGGCGCTCCGATCCGTGCGTAGCTCCGACGCACCCTTACAAAGATGAAGATGCACATCGCAGCGTTGGCCACTGTAGTGCGCTCTATAACGGTACAGTGAATACAGTAAATACTTCACAATCAACAAACAGATACTCAGGCTACTGCTTTACAGACTCGGCACCATACTCAGACAGCAGTTCTACAATCTCGTGATGATGCACCCAATGCGACCCCAACTGGGAAGGTGTATCGCCCGATTCGTCGCGCGCATTGACGTCTGCGCCGTGCTCCAGTAATAACCGTACGGCTTGGGTTTTGCCTCGCGTGCTGCGCAGTGAGTGGAGTCTGGCCGGAATATCCGGGGCATCAATCACAGCCCCGTGCTCCAGTAATAATCGCACGGCTTGGGTTTGCCCTCACCTACTGCCCAGTGAAGTGGAGTCTGGCCCTCGAATCCGGGGCATCAATCACAGCCCCGCGTTCGAGCACATTCGAGCGAACTCGACATGTCCTCGGACGCCGCACGTGACATGGGGTGTAATTGCATACCTCCAGCATTGATATCTGCACCACTATCGAGTAGAAATTGCCCAATATCCAGTCTTCCGTTCTCCGATGCTTGGTGCAGCGGAGTTTCGTCAAACTTGCCCCGGCCATTCACATCTGCGCCATGCTGAGTTAATAACGACAAAATGTTCGCATGTCCTGCTGATGCCGCGCATGCATCGGAGTCACTTCCTACCCGCCCCTGGCATTTACATCCTCTGGATGCTTGGCGATGAGGTGTTCTGCCAAGTCGCGAAATCCGAGCCTTGCGGCGTAATATAGCGGAACTGCTTCAGGTTTCTCGGGGCCCGCGGTGACATGGAAGAACCGCCGATCTTCGTTGTAATCCAAAGCCACGTTGAAAAGTGTCGCTTTCTGCATCAAACAGACATTCCATCCCATCCTTGATACATGACGACACATTCTCTACTCGCGCATGCGTCGGCCAGTACTGAGCCGCGTATCGAGCCAACGGGAAGTTCTTGATGCTTTCACTGTCAACGCGATCGTCCAATCGTAGGAGAACGCCAAGGCATGCTTGTCCAAGAATCGTATGCGCGGCTTCCAGTCGAATGTGATACACGTGACATCTCGGATGGGTTCCGCAAGCCGGTCCGCCGTCAAGAATTCCTTGACCGAGAAATGCGAAAATTGAACGACCCGCAATCACCGTCCTTGACTATCGTGACCAAACTTGAGCATGCCGACATCACTGCTTCTTCTTGATCTTCCCAGCGCCATCCTGGATTTAACTTCGGCATCCCTCCCGTGTTGAAGTCAAATGCGAGCACTTCCGCCAGTTCCTCGACCCGAAGTGGGCGAGCAGCCACCACCAGACATTGCAATAATCGATGTGCATGCCCTTGGTTTGGCTTCCTTATCTCCCTCAGTATCCGTTCGTATGTCTCGTCCAGGCTCTCAGGCAACTCTTCAAGTATACGCCGAACACTTGGCGGGAAGCACTGCCGTAGGAGCTCCAATTGACAGAACACCCAGCGGAACCTATTCCATGTTTAACATTCGCATAAACCCAGACGGCAGCACACTTACATGCCTTCCGCCCTTTCCGATAGTGTCTTGATAACTAGCTCCTTGTCCTCGTTCCGCCATCTCCCATCCTTCGATCCGAGTGAACAAGGAAGAGACATAGTTTGCAATATCTCCATTTGTCCACTTTCGTCATGAAGGGACACCGGCCGTTCCGTTAAGCGTTCCAGGACAATTTGAATGTCTGGCTCTGGCCGACTTGTAACACAGATGTGGAGGTTGGGAAGATGAAGCCCAACAAGATCCTCCACCAGTCGAGGACTTCTTCTCGGGGTGATGGTATACTAGACGTGACGGACACTCGTCGAGTGCATCCAGAATGATGTAAGTCGGTGCTTGTCCCTCGAGGGCGAGCATTTGTTTCAGGCATTCCGCCATCGCGCGATCGCTTGGCTTCTGTACCCCACGATCATGTCAGAATAGAGTTGGGAGAGTTTTCACAACAGGCATCGTCGCGCGCAGATAGCTGGACGAGGAGGGAGGGAAGAAGGTTGCAAAGTCTTTGCTTATCAACGTCCCTGAAATCGAAGTAGAAGTAGGCAACTGAGGCCCTCCCAGCATCGCGCAAGGCCATATATCTTGTATAATTGAGGAACTGAAATAATAATGTCATTCCAAGGGCGGAAAGAGTCGAAGAAGGACGAACCAAACGACACTTTTTCCTGAACCGGCTATAGAAACAAGGGACGATCAAGGGTCGTCGCATGGCAAAGAAGAGGAACGCACGTTTCCCGTGTACCCACAAGAAGGAGCCAGTAGATTTCCAGTTATTGAATAGACTTCCTTGGAAAACCCATTGGGTTGTACCGTTGTGATGGGCTTTGCGTGCAATGTTATGATTTGTGGATGGATTTGGGGGAGAAAGCCATCGTAGGAGACTATCTCTGAGCTGGTTCCCTGTAAAGCTGTCTGAGCCCGCGGAATGACGATCAGGGTTTGAAAATATAACGAACGGTTGGCCTGATCTAATCTGTCATCGATGTGTTGAACCGTGTCGCCAACATCTCGCACATCGCCACGGACATCCTGCACATCGACGCGGACATCCTGCACATCGACACGGACATCTTGCACGTCGCTGCGAACACCCTGTACCTGCCCCTCGACACCCCTCACTCTATCGTTGACCCCCATCACCTTCCCATCGATGCTGTGCGTTATCTTCAGCTGCTCAGCAGATGCCATCCGTGCCTCTTCTTGCGTCAATTTGTCCAACCTCTCCAAGCTGTCCTCGATGTCTCTGTCTCCTGCCAACTTCTTAAAATACTTTTCTGAACAGCATGTCAGCGAGAATCATAAATATATGCCACATTAACTCACTCATTCGTCCACGTTTCAGTTGCGTTGTCGCGATCGCAAGGATGGTCAACACCTCAACCATAATCTCAACGATTATGTCGCTCATAGCCCTAGTCGGTGTAATGCTAGTATATATCTCAAGCCGGCGGAAGAAATGTTCGATGCGGCTAAAGATGTTGATAAGCTTGTCGTGGATAGCGCTCGCATCTTTGGCTGCCTAGGCTCGGTGTCAAAATAGGTCGTATAAGGGAGGATGTCGGAAACTGACCGAAAGGAGAACGCCGATTCCCGCGAAGATTACACTTGCTGGTGGGAATGCCTGTAAATAAATATTACAATAAGGCAGAAATTCCACGCGAAATGTGTTATATTCACCAGCCCAACGCCCGGGCCAATGGTCTCGGAAAATGAGTATAATACATTCACGGTTGGGGCAACCCATTTTGTGAGCCTGTCGTCGGAACTTTGAGGTTGGTTGAATGCGGGGACTTGGTCTCTAAGGACGGTGAGGACAGCCTCAGGGGATTCGCAGGATTGAAGGCTGGGAAGGAGGGATGAGAGGATAGGTCGTTCTTGGTTTTACGTTTGTATGATTCCAAGGAAGCGTTGAAAATGGACGCAAAGTTGGACTGCGAGGTCGACGTGGAAGGGGCAGTTGGTGCAGTTGACATGTGGATTGTGGAGAAGAGGGCATGGATAAGTAGGCGCCCTTGCTTGCGCCCTAATACAACCCACTGGCACGAGCCTCGACGCAGCCGCCCAATGAATACCCGAGCCCCATCTTGCCCATACGATGAGAAGTTCTTCCAATTAAATCCGTTTATATTTTCACAGCAGTTCAACGATCCCAACCTGACCAACGCAGCGACGACATACCAAGACTTCTTCGGGCCCATATTCTTCAACCGTGTCTTACACAGCCCCGTGTTCCCACCTTGGTTACTATGCACTCGTGTTTTATCTTCGTTCATCAGAGCTCGCTCGGTACTGTAATGCCCCAGGGTGGAACGGAGGATCTGAAATACGCGCGGCGTGATTTGTGTATTTCCTGGGCTCTACGGCGTTCCCTGAAGTCCCAGAGGACATGCAATATGGACGGTTCACCACACGTTCGATGCGCAGAGTTCGCCCCTGGACCGTGATAGGAACTCGTTGGTGAAAATGCTCAATATTTGCTCGACACAATCCTCGTTCGAATATATGAAAGACGCGCATTTTGACTCGGGACCTATAATAAGTTCGCTTCAGTTACTTGAGAGAAAGGCGAGAGACATACGTATCACGAGATGCTCGTACTTTCCAAGCGGTTCCATGCCTCCAACAGTTCCTCTCGCGTAGTCTTAAGAGGGAAGTTAGACCATTGCCCCCATCCCGCGGTTCGTATTCTTGTACTTCCGAAACATGATGATCTCCTGCCCCGGGACGCGAAAAGGCTTCTCGGTATATGCATGCACTTAATGCCGGGCACGTCCGCAAAACGACGCGAGCGTCTTCCGTCCAGTTGTATGAATATACGCGTGACCTCGCCAAAATGTTGGAAGACGGAGCGGAAGTTGGCTGTGACAGTATTTGGCGGTAGACCTTGTTTAGTGTGATGGTCGTTATCGAGGAAAGGTTCGTCCCGGTGCTTTGATCGCTTGAGGATGGATGGGCATGAAAAGGTGAATTAGGCGCGATAGGAAGGACGATGAAATGAGAATAAAACGGGTACGGCCACGGGTAGTGTGGGTGCGCAAGCTACTCGCGTGAGCGTGTGTCACGTCGTTGTCTGAAGTATTAAGCAGTGTTGTCAGGTAGGGCGTGATCAGCCCAATTTTTCTCTCCTTCCGCGAGAGGACCACCTTCTACTTCGGTTATAGGCTACGAGGAGCTTTGAGAAGATCCGAACTGGAATTCTTCAAGTTGTTCGAACAATGAAAGAAGAGAATGATGATGTATTGGTTGGACTTTGAAGGCGCTCGGGGAGTGGGGCACAACGGGTCATCAGACGCACGTGCTGGTCTGCTCCCTCGGCTTAGCATGACAAGTTCGGTGAGTGTCTCTCGGGAGGTACGTGTTTGTGTGTGTTTGGTAAGTATGGGGAGCACGCAGTCGTCCCCGCTCCTTCGCTCGCTTGTTTCGCCTCCCACCACTCCCATAGAACTCTCGCAGACCTATCCAGACGACGGTGACTCAGCTCTTCACCGGTAACCGCCGACTCGCAACTAAGCCGTGTCAGGGCACCAAGGTATTCACGACTCAGCAGTGACGCATACTATATCAGACATTCCACACTTGTAGGCACAGTCTGGTGACGTCGGGAGCCTGCAGGCTTTAAGCAAACTGTATATACTGTACACTGCATTGTAATACTTTATTAGACAAATAGAGTCATAATCACCAGCCTCACAGTGCAATCATACCCGGCTTAACCTTGCAATAGCGGGACGATAACCAAAGATGTTTGGATTGATTGGGATTGGGGCTGGGATTGATTAGCCCCGGAATGGTTCGAACTCGGTTATCGACCGAGCTATCGCTCCATTATTATGTCCATCTCAAGCAGCCCAGACTCGCTCTCGCAGTTCATGTCACTCACCTTCAATGCGCGCTTAGCGCTTATCAGCCATTCCCATGGCTGTGCTTTTGCGCCCGGTGAGCCCTCTATCCTAACCCTCTTACCCCCATCACCTGCGAAGCCCACCACCATCCTCTTCACTCCCTCATGTCTCACGCGATCCCCTCGACCTCTTCGGCCCCCAATTTTCAGTTAATTTTCAACAATGCCTTGGACGCCTACAAGAAACGTACCAAGAACGATCTCCTTGCCCATCCACTGGTCGTCCAGCTTCAAACCTGTAACTCTTCCAGCGCCGTTCTCGCCCTCATTCATCAGCAACTCCAGGGGCTCCAAAGAGACAACGATAGGTTAACAAAATGGCTTGATCCAACCGTGAGAGTCCTGTTGGCCTTTTCGGAAACTCTTGGGGGAGGTGTTAGTTTGGTAAGCTTTAGAGAATGAACTTGTCTGAGACCCACTCATTCATATCTACTTTCTAGATTTTCTCTCCCGCGAAAGTGATATTTGCAGGAGTCGGGGTCCTTCTCTCAGTCCGTATCCTTCATAATACCTTCGCGTGGGCCATCCTAACATCTCGTGCAGGCAGCCATGGATGTTCGTGCAAGCCAGGACACTCTCATCGACATCTTCGACCGGATGGAAAATTTCTTCCAACGTCTTGAAATTTACACTAGGGTGTCACCGCCACCCGAAATGATAGATATCATTGTTAAGATTATGGTGGAGGTGCTTTCTATTCTTGGTATCGCTACGAAGGAGATGAAGCAAGGCCGTACGAGTAAGTAATTCTTGTAAAACGGGGTCGCTATTGATTAAGAACATTTTCAGAAATATTTCTGAAGAAACTGATTGGAAAGACTGAGATTGAAGATGCGCTGAAGAGGCTGGACAAGCTAACAAATGAAGAGGTCCGGATGGTGGCTGCACAAGTTCTGGAGGCCACGCATACTGTCGATGATAAAGTAGGGCGTGTCGAGGATAAGGTACTTGATGTCAGCAATCAAGTAGCCGGCGTCGACGAAAAAGTGGTTGGCGTTGACGACATGGTAGCCCGCGTCGACGAGAGAGTGGCTAGAGTCGATGACAGGGTGGCCGGTGTTGACGATAGGGTGGCTGGCGTCGACGAGAGAGTGGCCGGCGTTGATGACCACGTAAAGGCCATCGACGACAAGGTCGCCTTGGCCATTGATGGTGCGCTACCGTCTCTGATCGGTCAACAACAGAATATACTTAATTCTGATGCACCTAGAGGGAAAAGAGACAAAGCTAGTCATACAACAAGTCGCAGACGACATGGATCAAGTGAAAAGTTTGTTATTTTCTTTCTGCATTGATATTGGTATGCAGGCTAAAACATCCTTGCAGGGAATCAATTAAGACAGGACCTTCACAAATGGCTCTCTCCACCGGATCCCTCTATTAACCACAACATCGCCTGCGGTGCCCATCGCAAGCAAACAGCCGAGTGGTTCTTCCAAGGAAGTATCTTCACCGAATGGAAATCCAACGGCTCACTTTTGTGGCTCCACGGAAAACGTACGTTCTCCTGACCTTTCCAGAGCCAATGGTCGCTAATAGCCACCTCTCGTAGCGGGCTCAGGGAAGAGCGTACTCTGGTTTGTCGCTATCAAACCCTGTCGTCAACCATAAGTTACTCACCTCCGGCTTAGCTCTACGATAATTCAAGACATTATTGCTCTACGCGAAAATAGATTGGCCTCGATGGCTTATTTTTACTTTGATTTTAGGGACATCAACAAACAAAACCGTCGTGACCTGCTCCCTTCTCTCATTACTCAGCTTTCCGATCAGTCACATCGTCATTGTGACATACTCAACCGCCTTTATCTAAAACACGAAAGTGGCGCGCACAAGCCCAGTGACGATGAATTGATCCAATGCCTGAAGGATATGCTCACACTCCCAGATCAACAACCGGTTTACCTTATCATCGACGCCCTCGACGAATGCCCTGACACGACTGGATTGCCTTCGCCGCGGGAGCAAGTCATCGACCTCTTGAAGGCATTCGTCGAACTTTCCTCTCCAAATCTTCGTGTATGCGTTACGAGTCGCCCAGAGATCGATATCCGACGTGCTCTTGAACCTTTGACATCCCTCCGAGTATCCCTTCACGAACAAAGCGGACAAAAGCGCGATATCATCGACTATGTGACATCTGTCGTTCACTCGGATATAAAAATGGGTCGATGGCGAGATGAAGATAAGAATTTAGTCATCAAGACACTCTCAGAGAGGGCGGATGGCATGTAAGGACATTATCATTCAAGCTGCGATATGTTCATAATATTTATCGGGCCGAGCAGGTTTCGATGGGCGTTCTGCCAACTAGAAGCGCTGCGACACTGCTTAGCACCGAGAGTGCGGCATATGCTTAAAGAATTGCCCAAGACTCTGGACGAGACATACGAGCGGATTTTAAGAGACATTCATGAGGCGAACCGGGACCACGCTCATCGGCTACTGCAGTGCCTTACTGTAGCCGTTCGGCCTCTACGTGTTGCAGAGCTCGCGGAGGTCCTCGCTGTCGACTTCGGGACCGCCTCCTTTGGAGAAAGGCCAAAATTGAACACAGATTGGCGATGGGAAGACCAACAAGAAGCCGTTTTGTCCACCTGTTCGAGTTTAATCTCTGTCGTGGACGAAGAAGGGTCTCAAATTGTACAATTTTCACACTTCTCTGTCAAGGAATTCCTCACATCGTCAAGGATTGTCGGTTCAAGTGCAGACGTCTCGCCTTTTCACATTCTCCTTGAACCGGCACACACAGTCCTTGCCGAGGCTTGCCTGGCCGTATTACTGCGGTTGGGCGAGCTTCTGGATGAGGGTAACGTCGAGGACAAATTTCCTCTCGCTCGATATGCTGCAGAACATTGGGTCTCCCATGCTCGATTTGAGAATGTGTCGTCCCACATACGAGAAGAGATGGAAGATCTCTTTGACCCTGATAAACCGTATTTTGGTGCTTGGCTCGAGGTCCACGACATCGACACCAGCCCCTGTCGATTCGTTCTTTTTTATATGGCTCATCTATCCGTTATAATACATCAACTCCTTATACTATGCAGCGCTCTGTGGGTTCCATGATATAGCAGAACAGCTCATTATCAAACATCCACGACAAGTGTACATCGCTGGCGGTTACTTTGTGTCGCCGCTTGGGGCTGCACTGAGGGGCGACACCTCAAGATAGCAGAGATGCTCCACGAGCGCGGTGCCGACGTAGATGTCCAGGCCAGCGAAAACGTACCCTACTGGATGGTGCATCAAGCTCTGGACATCTTGAAATTGTTCATTGGCTGCTCAGCCGCAGTGCAAATCCAAATGTCCGGGACCGATCTGACTGGACTCCACTGCATTGTGCGGCCCATTTTGGACACGCCGAGGTCTCCCGGCTATTACTCCAGTACAAGGCCGACATCGGCGCCGGCAATAACAATGGCCGACTCCACTACATTTAGCCGCGCAGATAGGCACCTTAATGTAGCTCGATTATTGCTCGAACACGGCGCCGATGTGAATGCCCGGGACAACAGCCGCAACACGCCATTGCTTCGCGCAGTAAATGATGGGCCCTCGAGGCCGTACGCCTACTTGTTGAGCATGGTGCGGATATAGATGCAGAGGACGACGCGGAAGGACTGCATTCAGGTTGCATCGGAGGGGGATATCACAATATCGCAAAGTTGCTGTCGGACCATGGTTCCAAATGATATAATATGTATTATCGTTGACGAAGTATTCACGGGGATACCCAAGCGGAAAACTAATTTTAAAATAGTAGAAGGGGTGTAGTCCATTGTCAGAACGATTCTGTTTCTTGTCTTAACAAACCGTCACGGATTCCTTTCACCCTGGTGAATGTTGTAAATAATATTAAACGACATCATCTAATAGCCACCTACAATGGTAAAAAGTATCCCGACAAGGTCCTTTGGCTTCGTGCCGGGTCGATTTATCTCTCGAGACGGACAGGAACAAATATATCAACGAGGGTATACAGTATCTTAAAGCTAAGCTCGAAGTACATCACAATCCAATCAGGTCAGCTTTCTCAACAGATCGTGCGCAGAAGGCAGGCCCGGCATCCTACGCTGCTCCACCACTCCTGCCGTGACCTCCGAGTACCGAGGCGATGGCAGTACGGTACCACCTCGCTTGCCGTGTTTCATGTTACTACTACCGCTACCATCGGTGACTGGTCTAATAGAGGAGTACGACGAGTACACAGGGGGTCCGAGGCTGACGAACGGGCGGATGATGGAATAGATGCCTTAGTTTGCGCCCGGTCGGGGGCGCCCGGCGGTACCGAGACGGAGCGCGGCGTATCCGCGGGAGGACGTTGTTCACTTCGATAGGATGGCAGCCGTGATGGGACGATGAGGTTGTCGAACTTGCTCGTGTAGGGTGTTGATGCTGGGCGGCGCTCGCATCTGTACCTGTATCACTTGGGCCGATTGCCGTCGCTGCGCTGTCCTCGGTCTTGGTAGGCGACGCATGATCCGAAGCACAAGAAGGTGACGTTTGATACTGTTGTTGCTGTTTTGTTGTTGTTGTTGTTGTGCAGCGCTACTCGCTTTAAGGATTTCGAGCTGGGTGGTGGCGGCGACTTGGAGAGCGATGCCCAACGACCACGACCCACGACGTCGGTCGTCCATTTCTTCAACTGCCATGGCGGCGGCGGCCGAGGACGTCTTCAAGTAGTCATCTTCAACATCGGCAATGTCGACTTTGACTTGGCGGCCTGGGTACGGGATTTCGATCTCGCTGGCGACGCGGTAGAGTAAGAAGAAGGCGGTATGGCCTCCGAGGCGGTGGCGGGGACTGCTCTAGATTCCGATTCGGTCTTCGTTGGGTGTGGCATTATTAGACGCTTGGCGATGCTGCTCGTTGGTTGGGGTTCTTTGAGTGCTGAGAACAAGGCGCGTTGGCGTGGGCATCGGGTTGCCTGTGCTGACTTGCTGTGGAAGCCGTGTGCAGGTTGTAGGACCGGAGAAGTTGAGCTGCCTGATAAGATCTCGGGGGCGAGCTGGAATGAGGTCATAGGCCGATGAGAAATGCTTAGAGAACAGTTGGACTCAGAGACGGCTTGCCTCAGGGTGTCAGGAAGATATACGCATGACAGGCTCTTCTTGGATGAGCTGAAAACTGCAACGGAGGTCGGCTCGGAGGGTCTGGCGCCAGGCTCTTCAGTACCACGCCCGGGAATTATTATATGACTCTTCTCCTTGGCCGAGGGAGGTTCCTTTCCCACGTCATATCCAACCGAGCTCTCATCACTTACGGTAGGAGGATGTAGCAACCCCGACGAATCGACTGCAGCAGTGTCTCGCTCCATTCGCCTCATCGATAAAGATTCAGCAGAGAATGTCACGACTATCTTCGGCAGCGCCTTGCCCAGTTCGATAACTTCGATTGCGAGTTTCTCGAACTCCATGTAGCATGTGGACCATAGACTCGGGCAACCCGCTCGCGGGAACGCGCAAGCTCCAGCGGCGTCCTTCCGCGGCGCAATTTCCTGCACGAAGACGGTCTCTTCGGATGCGCGCTCGCGTAGAAGACTCAATCGGTGAGGTGTGGGCTCTGCGTTGCGGTCAACGGGTGCCGTGACGATTGACGCCCGGAGAAGAAGGGAAGAGGGGAGCGCGCGACTGGGGCGTCATCATAAGCTTCCCTCTTGGTGGTAAACGAAGAAAGGACGTTGTCATAGTGGAAACGATCCTCGTCGTCACTATCCGTTGGTGATGAGGCCCGACGATCCCGCTCGCCATTGCGCGATCATATCGGCTTTGAGAGTTTGGCAGTAAAGCTCACGGGCATGACAGTCGTTGTCGAAGAATCCGTCTCGGTGATTCACTGTGCCCTCACAACTAAAATTGTGCCACGCGGAATAAGTTACGCTCGGTGGGAACAGGAAAAATCGCAGTGAATGGGTACGAGTAGTAGGAAAAGTATGGGTGAGCAAGCCTCTCACGAGAATGGGGACTTGCCTTGTCTTGATCTTCAGTGACGTCGGCGTCAGAAAGAGTAAGGTAAAGGTAAGTTTCTATCTCTAGGAGAACCTTCTTCTGTAGATCCAGGTCCATTCCAGGGCCCATAAGCACACGGGTTTTCAAGAAATTTCGAGCCGGGACCCTTCCGAGAGCGTAAAAGGAAGGCGGATAATGACCCGCTGAAGGTGATAGTCCCTGAAGCTCGGGGCTTTAAGGCCTTGGCATGGGTATAGGAGCAGATGAGAAAGATACTCAGGCCGGCGGTGTGAAAGGGGGTGAAGCTAAGATAGAGGATTCGGGGTTGAGAGCTTGAGAGGTCGTCCAAGACAGAGGGGAGAGAGATAAGACAACAAGAGGTAGTGAACGAGAGAGGTTGGGAGAAGCGTCGTGGACAGCTGGTCCACGCGAACGCGAGTGCTGGGCGAAGGGGTCAAAGCGAGATGAGAGAGCAAAGAGAAAAGAAAAAAAAAAGACTTACTAATGTCGGATGCTAACGGAGGTGATCATTGACGGTGATGATGCGACCTTCCTCGACGAGCGAGGGCAGCTTAAATACAGGTATTGTCCATACGAAGCGCCTGCGAAGGCGAGAATAAAGACAGGTAAGGAAAGGACGCGCGTTATCGCTTGTGCCGGAAGAATGAAATATGTCAAAGATGAAAGAGAATTGTCAGTAAGTATGAAAACGGAGCTAAGACTGAATATGAAAGGTAGACTACTGCCGCGCCGCTGCAGCTAGTCCAAATCTCAGGAGGGTGTGGACTTGGGGCGAGAAAAGCATAGACGGTCCGGGATGGCTGTGAAGGCGGAACGGTCTCCGATTCGCTCGCAGTCAGTAGTCCTGTCTGGGGCGGCCCGCCGGAGGTCGAGGAGTCGGATGATGATCTTAAGAGGCGACAAGACAGGACGAAAAGGGAAGGAACTGTAAAGTTGTGTGACTTGTGGCTGACGGGCGCTCCGATGCGCGATCGTTTCGCTCCGATCCGTGCGTAGCTCCGACGCCCTCAATGTACATCGCAGCGTTGGCCACTGTAGTGCGCTCTATAACGGGTACAGTGAATACAGTAAATACTTCACAATCAACAAACAGATACTCAGGCTACTGCTTTACAGACTCGGCACCATAGTCAGACAGCAGTTCTACAATCTCGTGATGATGCACCCAATGCGACCCCAACTGGGAAGGTGTATCGCCCGATTCGTCGCGCGCATTGACGTCTGCGCCGTGCTCCAGTAATAACCGTACGGCTTGGGTATTGCCCTCGCGTGCTGCCCAGTGAAGTGCAGTCTGGCCGGAATGATCCGGGGTATCAATCACAGCCCCGTGATCCAGTAATAATCGCACGATGTGGGTTTTGCCCATACTTGCTGCCCAGTGAAGTGCAGTCTGGCCCTCCGAATCCGGGGCATCAATCACAGCCCCGCGCTCGAGCAGTATTCGAGCGAACTCGACATGTCCTACGGACGCCGCACGCGACAGTGGAGTGTAATTGTCATAACCACCAGCATTGATATCTGCACCACTATCGAGTAGAAATTGTCCAGCTTCTCTGTATATGCATGCACTTAACGCCATGCACGTCCGAAAAACTATGTGTGCGCGTCTTCCGTCCAGTTGTATGAATATACGCGTGACCTCAACAAAATGTTGAAAGACGGAGCGGATGTTGGCTGTGACAGTATTTGGCAGTAGTTATTGGTATGATGGTCGTTGTCGAGGAGAGATTCGTCCCGGTGCTTTGATCGCTTGAGGAAATGAGGATGAATGGGCATGACAGGGCATATTAGTTAGGCTCGATGGGAAGGATGATGAAATAATAATAAAACTGGTAGGCCCACGGGTGGTGTGGATGCGCAAGCTACTTGCGTGAGCGTGTGTCGCGTCGTTGTCTGAAGCCTAAGCAGTTTCGTCGGGTAGGGCGTGATTAGCCCAATTTTTCTCTCCCTCCGCGAGAGGACCACCTTCTAATTCGGGTATAGGCGATGAGGAGCTTTGAGAAGTTCAGAACAACGTTCAGAACTGGAATTCTTGTTCGAACAATGAAAGAAGGGTTGGACTTTGAAGGCGCTCGGGGAGTGGGCACATCGGGTCTTTAGACGGCTTAGATTGACTCGGAACACACACGTTCGGTCACTTCGGTGACTGTCAGGTCGCAAACGTGTTTGTGTATTTGGTAGGTAGAAACCTATCCGCCGTCGTCTCTGCTCTCCCCGTCCCCGCTCCTTCGCTCGCTCGTTTCGCCTTTCCTCCTCCCGCCGTTCCCATAGAACTCTCGCAAACCTATCCAGAACCGTCGGTGACACAGCTTTTCACCGGTCACCGCCGTCTCGCAACTAAGTATTCACAGCGACTCAGCAGTGACACCCCATACTATATCAGACGTTCCACACTTGTAGGCACAGTCTGGTCACGTCGGGAGCGTGCAATGCTACAGATTTCTCCTGTAATCTCTGCACGCCACGTCTAAGTGAAGAAACCACTCACCGCCCAGGTAACCTGTAGCCCCTACAAAACGGATAGGAAGGAGCGTGTAGTCAGAGACATGAGTAAGCTCACCATGTCTAGTTTGGTACGGACACTTGTCGTTGTCACGTAGCACGTAGGGGAGATCATGAGAACCAGCCTTTGGTTCACAATCCTCTTCCTCTTTAACTTCTCCATCCCTCTTCTTTCTTGATATTCCAGTATGTCCTTGACGCCCTCAGAGTCCCCAGCCGTAGCGCGACCGCTTGTCCAGTCAACGACAATCGGCCATTTCAACGCGAGAGGACTCCTCTGAGCGAGTCATACCAAACCTTCCGGAGAATGTGGTCTATCCGGTAAAGATGGCGCAGAAGGATGAGATGATATCAACGCCGCTACATGATGTGGATGGCCGTATCGCGAAGGTGCGGAAGGTAGTCCAAGATTGTGCGTATTTGGTCCGCGTTGGGTGGAGCATTCTCGATGACCTCTAGGTTAAAGTTGAGTGGGAAATTGGACGCGCCCCCCGGCGGATAAGGAGCAGAGAGAGCAGCTCGTAGCGCGGCAAGGGCCTTATTCGAGGGCGGTAAGGAAGGGTTGTGACTTGAAGTCAATAAGCCGGTGAGTGGGCTATCTGTGATCTGTGAGGATAGCTGCTCTCAAGATCGATACTTGAGGCTATGCAGAAAGAGAGTTCAGCGGTTACTCGTGAGTGAGTGCAGCAGTAATTGGGCTCACAATTGATCTTTTGAATGAAGAGAGCATGTTGGTAGTTTGGTACGGAGTTTCGGTGCGTGACGCGTCTCCCGGAAACGGCCGAGACATGATCCGCAAACCTTAAATACAGGTTTTCTTCCCTACGAAGCGCCTGCGTTGGCAAGAATAAAGACCGGTAAGGAGAGGGCGCGCGCGTTATCGCTGCGCCGGAAGAATGAAAGGTGAAAGAGAATTGTCGGTAAGTATAAAAACGGAGCTAAGACGAATGTGAAAGGTAGACTACTCTGCGACTAGACTGAACGTTGTCCTCCAGGAGTGGACTTGGGGCGAGAAGAACATAGACGGATGTCTGTGAAGGCGGAACGGTCTCCAATTCGTTCGCAGTCGTCCTGCGCTGGAGGTCGAGGAGTCAGATGATGATCTGAAAGCGATGAGAAAGAGCCGATGATGTGGAAGGACGAAAGGGGAGGAACTGTACAGTTGTGGTGGCTTGCGGTCGTTTCGCTCCAATCCGTGCGTAACTTAGCTCCGACGCACTGCTTACAGAGCCAGCTAGAGATGAAGATGGCTGAGTGCGCTCTATAACGGGTACGGTGCTATCTCAAAATACTGTAAATACTTCACAATCAACAAACAGATACTCAGGCTACTGCTTTACGGACTCGACACCATACTCAGACAGCAGTTCTACAATCTCGTGATGCCCCCAATGCGACCCCAACTGGGATGGCGTGTCGCCCGATTTGTCGCGCGCATTGACGTCTGCGCCGTGCTCCAGTAATAATCGCGCGGCTTGGTTTTGCCCATACGTGCTGCCCAGTGAAGTGCAGTCTGGCCGGAATGATCCGGGGTATCAATCACAGCCCTGTGATCCAGTAATAATCGCACGACTTGGGTTTTGCCCATACTTGCTGCCCAGTGAAGTGGAGTCTGGCCCTCGAATCCGGGGCATCAATCACAGCCCCGCGTTCGAGCAGCATTCGAGCGAACTCGACATGTCCTACGGACGCCGCACGCGACAGTGGGGTGTAATTGTGATTACCTCCAGCATTGATATCTGCGCCACTATCGAGTAGAAATTGCCCAATATCCAGTCTTCCGTTCCCCGATGCTTGGTGCAGCGGAGTTTCGTCAAACCCGCCCCGGCCATTCACATCGGCGCCGTGGTGAGTTAATAACGACAAAACATTCGCATGTCCTGCTGATGCCGCAGCATGCATCGGAGTCACTCCATACCCGCCCCTGGCATTTACATCCTCTGGATGCTTGGCGATGAGGTGTTCTGCCAAGTCGCAAAATCCGAGCCTTGCGGCGTAATATAGCGGAACTGCTTCAGGTTTCTCGGGGCCGCGGTGAAATGGAACGACCCCAACGATCTTCATTGTAAATCCAAAGCCACGTTGAAAAGTGTCGCTTTTCCCATCAAACAAACATTCCATCCCATCCTTGATAATGACGACACATTCTCTACTCGCGCATGCGTGGCCAGTACTGAGCCGCGTAGAGAGCCAACGGGAAGTTCTTGATGCTTTCACTGTCAACGGATCGTCCAATCGTAGGATGACGCCAAGGCATGCTTGTGCAAGAATCGTATGCGCGGCTTCCAGTCGAATGTGATACCGCGTGACATCTCGGATGGGTTCCGCAAGCCGGTCCGCCGTCAAGAATTCCTTGACCGAGAAGTGCGAAAATTGAACGACCCGCAATCACCGTCTTGACTATCGTGACCAAACTTGAGCATGCCGACATCACTGCTTCTTCTTGATCTTCCCAGCGCCATCCTGGATTTAACTTCGGCATCCCTCCCGTGTTGAAGTCAAATGCGAGCACTTCCGCGAGTTCCTCGACCCGAAGTGGGCGGCGGCGACCACCAGACATTGCAATAATCGATGTGCATGCCCTTGGTTTGGCTTCCTTATCTCCCTCAGTATCCGCTCGTATGTCTCGTCCAGGCTCTCAGGCAACTCTTCAAGTATACGCCGAACACTTGGGGGAAGCACTGCCGTAGGAGCTCCAATTGACAGAACACCCAGCGGAACCTATTCATGTTTAACATTCGCATAAACCCAGACGGCAGTACACTTACATGCCTTCCGCCCTTTCCGATAGTGTCTTGATAACCAGTCCTTGTCCTCGTCCGCCATCTCCCCATCCTTCGATCCGAGTGAACAGAGGAAGAGACATAGTTTGCAATATCTCCATTTGTCCACTTTCGTCATGAAGGGACACTGGCCGTTCCGTTAAGCGTTCAGGACAATTTGAATGTCGGTTCTGGCCGACTTGTAACACAGATGTGGAGGTTGGGAAGATGAAGCTCAACAAGATCCTCCACCATCTCGAGGACTTCTTCTCGGGTGATGGTATACTAGACGTGACCGGACACTCGTCTATTGCATCCAGGATGATGTAAGTCGGTGCTTGTCCCTCGAGGGCGAGCATTTGTTTCAGGCATTCCGTCATCGCGCGATCGCTAGGCTTCTGTACCCCACGATCATGTTCAGAATAGAGTTGGGAAGTTTGTACAACAGGCATCGTCGCGCGCGATAGCTGGACGAGGAGGGAGGGAAGAAGGTTGCAAAGTCTTTGCTTATCAACATCCCTGAAATCGAAGTAGAAGTAGGCAACTGAGGCCCTCCCAGCATCGCGCAAGGCCATAATATCTTGTATAATTGAGGAACTGAAATAATAATGTCATTCAAAGGGCAGAAAGAGTCGTAGAAGGACGAACCAAACAACACTTTTTCCTGAACCGGCTATAGAAACAAGGGATGATGATCAGGGGTGTCGCATGGCAAAGATCAAGAGAACGCACGTTTTCCGTATACCCACAAGAAGGAGCCAGTAGATTTCCAGTTATTGAATATACTTCCTTGGAAAACCATTGAGTTGTACCGTCGTGATGGGCTTTGCGTGCAATGTTATGATTTGTGGATGGATTTGGTGGAGAAAGCCATCGTAGGAGACTATCTCTGAGCTGTTCCCTGTGAAGTGTCTCAGGCCGCGGAATGACGATCAGGGTTTGAAAATATAACGAACGGTTGGCCTGATCTAATCTGTCATCGATGTGTTGAACCATGTCGCCAACATCTCGCACATCGCCACGGACATCCTGCACATCGACACGGACATCTTGCACATCGACCGGACGTCTTGCATATCGACACGGACGTCTTGCACGTCGCTGCGAACACCCTGTACCTGCCCCTCGACACCCCTCACTCTATCGTTGACCCCCATCACCTTCCCATCGATGCTGTGCGTCATCTTCAGCTGCTCAGCAGATGCCATCCGTGCCTCTTCTTGCGTCAATTTGTCCAACCTCTCCAAGCTGTCCTCGATGTCTCTGTCTCCTGTCAACTTCTTAAAGTACTTTTCTGAACAGCCTGTCAGCGAGAATCATAAATATATACCACATTAACTCACTCATTCGTCCACGCTTCAGTTGCGTTGTCGCGATCGCAAGGATGGTCAACACCTCAACCATAATCTCAACGATTATGTCGCTCATAGCTCTAGTCGGTGTGATGCTAGTATATATCTCAAGCCGGCGGAAGAAACGTTCGATGCGGTACACATGTCGATAAGTTTGTCGTGGATAGCGCTCGCATCTTTAGCCGCCTAGGCTCGGAGTCAAAATAGGTCGGATAAGGGAGAGATGTAGGAAACTGACCGAAAGGAGAACGCCGATTCCTGCGAAGATTGCACTTGCTGGTGGGAATGCCTGTAAATAAATATTAAGGCAGAAATTCCCCGCGAACTGTGTTAATATTCACCAGCCCAACGCCCTGGCCAATGATCCCGGAAAATGAGTATAATACATTCACAGTTGGGGCAACCCATTTTGTGAGCCTGTCGTCGGAACTTTGAGATTGGTTGAATGCGGGGACTTGGTCTCTGAGGACGGTGAGGACTGCCTCTGGGGATTCGCAAGATTGAAGGCTGGGAAGGAGGGGATGAGAGGATAGGTCGTTCTTGGTTTTACGTTTGTATGATTCCAAGGAAGCGTTGAAAATGGACGCAAAGTTGGACTGCGAGGTCGACGTGGAAGGGGCAGTTGGAGCAGTTGACATGATGGATCGTGGAGAAGAGGGCATCGATAAGTAGGCGCCCTTGGCTTGCGCCCTAATTAGGCCTAATTCACCACGAGCCTCGAGGCAGCCGCCCGATAAATACCCGCGCCCCATCTTGCCCATACGATGAAAAGTTCTTTCAATTAAATTCCCGTCTATATTTTCACAGCAGTTCAACGATCCCAACCTGACCAACGTAGCGACATACCGAGACTTTTTCGGGCCCATATTCTTCAACCTTGTCTTACACAGCCCCGTGTTCCCACCTTGGTTACTATGCACTCGGGTTTTATCTTCGTTCAACAGCGCTCGCTCGGTACTGTAATGCCCCAGGGCGGAACGGAGGATCTGAAATACGCACGGCGTGATGTTAGACTGAATGTCTACATCGCTCACTCTAAATGTCGGGTTTTGTCAGCCGCCTCTACCCGACGGCTTATCCCACACGCTCTCATCGCTGTTCAACAACTAAGGTATCGTCGATCATCCTGTTCTCCCTCGCACGTCCCAAACCCGAGCCCTCCCCACTCGTCCTCAAGGCACGCTTCTCCTCCTCCCTCACTACCACCGCTTTACTTTATATCCTGCACTTTATACCCACTGCGACATCTGGATGGGATGCACCGCATGCGATAATCCCGCATGCGACCTCGAGCCACAGGGCCCCACTCATCTATCCAGCATACGAAGCGCCATGCGCGCATCATCTATGGTCCTGAATCATGAAATCGCACTGCGAGGCCCGGGATGTGAGCGCTCTCCCCAGAGTGGTGGTACTGTTATTCGTCACAAGACATTAGGTGAGCCTGAGCCACGGAGAAGTAGTAGGAATGTACGAATTGTTGCGATGTTACGCCACACGGTATGCAGGACCGCGACACATACTGTAGATACCCAAGCGCAAGATCGACGACCAACGCCGCCTATAGCGGAATCTGTGTGGCTCACCCTGATGCACTGCGCGCAATGCATCTTCTGTGCTTACAAACTCGTGAATCCATTCAAAGCTATGCTCTCGTAAGTTAGCTGTCGATTTACTGGGCCGCGATTACATACTGTGCGGACTTCAACTTCAATGACATAGCCAAGTCGTCTCCAGAAATTTGTTGGAGATGTGCGAAAGATATCCGTAGGCAAGCTCAGAGCACGCGCAATAACTCGTGCGAACTCTACACCTGGGCAACGTCTGTGTGACTCCTGGAGGATTGAGCTACAAGTCGTCGGATCGAGTGTATTTCCTGGGCTCTACGGCGTTCCCTGAAGTCCCAGAGGACATGCTGTATGAACGGTTCACCACACGTTCGATGCGCAGAGTTCGCCCCCGGACCGTGATAAGAACTCGTTGGTGAATACTCAATATTTGCTCGACACAATCCTCGTCCGAATATATGAAAAACGCGCATTTTGACTCGGGACCTATAATACGTTCGTATAGAAAGCTCAGTTACTTGAGAGAAAAGCGAGAGACATACGTATCACGAGCCGCTCGTACTTTCTGAGCGGTTCCAGTGCCTCCAACAGTTCCTCTTGCGTGGTCTTGAAAGAGAAGTTAGATCATTGCCCCCCGTCCCGCGGTTCGTATTCTTGTACTTCCGAATACATCATGATCTCCTGCTCAAGCACGCGAAGAGGCTTCTCGGTATTTGCATGCACTTAATGCCATGTACGTCCGCAAAACGACGTGTGCGCGTCTTCCGCCCTGTTGTATGAATATACGCGTGACCTTGCCAAAATGTCGGAAGACGGAGTGGATGTTGGCTGTGACAGTATTTGGCAGTAAACCTGCCAGTGTTTTGTGTGATGGTCGTTGTCGGGGAAAGGTTGAAGGTTCGTCCTGGTGCTTTGATCGCTTGAGGATGGATGGGCATGACAAGGCGTATTAGGCTCGATGGGAGGATGGTGAAATAAGAATAAAACGGGTACGGCCATGGGTGGTGTGGGTGTGCGAGCTATTCGGATGAGCGTGTCGCGTCGTTGTCTGAAGTCTTTAGCAGTGTCGTCGGGTAGGGCATGATTACCCCAAATTTCTCTCCCCCTGCAAGGGGATCACCTTCTATTTCTGGTATGAGGAGCTTTGAGAATTTCCGAGCAGGAATTAGTATTCGCACAGGAAAATAAGAGAATGCGCATCTATTGGTTGGCTTTGAAGGCGCTCGGGGAGTGGGTGACGGGCGCTCCGACGCGCCGGTAGTTTCGCTCCGATCCGTGCGTAACTTAGCTACGCACTCCTTACAGATGAAGATGACACATTACAGCGTTGGCCACCGTAAACGGGTACATTGCTATCTCAAAATATTGTAAATACTTTCCAGTCAACAAACAGATACTCAGGCTACTGCTTTACAGACTCGGCACCATACTCAGACAGCAGTTCTACAATCGCGTGATGCCCCAGAACCGACCCCAGCTGGGAAGCGGTCGTGCCCGATTTGTCGCGCGCATTGACGTCTGCGCCGTGCTTCAGTAATAATCGCGCAGCTTCGATTCTGTCCCACTGTACTGTCCAGTGAAGTGCAGTCTGGCCGTCACTATCCGGGGTATCAATCACGGCCCCACGTTCGAGTAGCATTTCAGCGAACTCGACATGTCCCATGAATGCCGCACGCGATAGTGGAGTGAATTCGACCTCTCCTAGAGCATTGATATCCGCACCACTATCGAGTAGAATTTGCCCAGCTTCCAGTCTTGTGTTCTCCGATGCTCGATGTAGCGGGGTTTCGTCACAATTTGGGCGCCGGCCATTCACATCTGCGCCATGCTGAGTTAATAACGACAAAATGCTCGCATGTCCTGCTGATGCCGCAGCATGCATCGGAGTCTGTTCCTCCCCGCCCTTGGCATTTACATCCTCTGGATGCTTGGCGATGAGGTGTTCTGCCAAGTCGCGAAATCCGTGCCTTGCGGCGTAATACAGCGGAACAGCTTCAGGTTTCTCGGGGCCCGCGGAGGACATGGAATGATGCGGCCGATCTTCGTTGTAAATCCAAAGCCAAGTCGCAAAGTGTGGCTTGTCTGCATCAAACAGACATTCCATCCCATCCTTGATACATGGCGGCACATTCTCTACTCGCACATGCGTCGGCCAGTACCGAGCCGCATAT
The DNA here is from genome assembly GCA_022496225.1 of Russula aff. rugulosa BPL654. Classification (NCBI taxonomy): domain Eukaryota; kingdom Fungi; phylum Basidiomycota; class Agaricomycetes; order Russulales; family Russulaceae; genus Russula; species Russula aff. rugulosa BPL654. Next base: position 8,634 of record WTXE01000241.1, on the reverse strand, counting down.
CGAGCCAACGGGAAGTTCTTAATGCTTTCACGGTCAACGCGATCGTCCAATCGTAGGAGAACGCCAAGGCATGCTTGTGCAAGAATCGTATGCGCGGCTTCCAGTCGAATGTGATAGCACGTGACATCTCGGATGGGTTCCGCAAGCCGATCCGCTGTCAAGAATTCCTTGACCGAGAAATGCGAAAATTGAACGACCCGCGAATCACCGTCCTTGACTATCGTCACGAAACTTGAGCATGCCGATATAACTGCTTCTTCTTGATCTTCCCAGCGCCATCCCGGATTTAAATTCGGCATCCCTCCCGTGTTGAAGTCAAATGCGAGCACTTCCGCCAGTTCCTCGACCCGAAGTGGGCGAGCAGCCACCACCAGACATTGCAATAATCGATGTGCATGTCCTTGGTTCGGCTTCCTTATCTCCTTCAGTATCCGCTCGTATGTCTCATCCAGGCTCTCAGGCAACTCTTCAAGTACATCCCGGACACTTGGTGGGAAGCAGTGCCGTAGGAGCTCCAATTGACAGAACACCCAGCGGAACCTATTCCATGTTTAACATTCGCATAAAAACAGACTGCAACTCACTTACATGCCTTCCGCCCTTTCCGATAGTGTCTTGATAACCAGCTCCTTGTCCTCCTTCCGCCATCTCCCCATCCTTCGATCCGAGTGAACAAAGGAAGAGACATAGTTTGCAATATCCTCCATTTGTCCACTTTCGTCATGAAGGGACACCGGCCGTTCCGTTAAGAGTTCGAGGACAACCTGAATACCGGGCTCAGGCCGACTTGTAACACAGATGTGGAGGTTGGGAAGATGAAGCCCAACAAGATCCTCCACCAGCTCGAGGACCTCTTCTCGGGGTGATGGTATACTAGACGTGACCGGACACTCGTCGAGTGCATCCAAGATGATGTAAGTCGGTGCTTGTCCCTCGAGGGCGAGCATTTGTTTCAGGCATTCCGCCATCACGTGATCACTAGGCTTCCGTACCCCACGATCATATTCAGAATAGAGTTGGGAGAGTTTGTCACAACAGGCATCGGAGCGCGTAGATAGCTGGACGAGGAGGGAGGGAAGAAGGTTGCAAAGTCTTTGCTTATCAACGTCCCTGAAATCGAAGTAGAAGTAGGCAACTGAGGCCCTCCCGGCATCGCGCAAGGCCATAATATCTTGTATAATCGAGGAACTGAAATAATAATGTCATTCAAAGGGAAGAAAGAGTCGAAGAAGGACGAACCAAACAACACTTTTCCCTGAACCGGCTATAGAAACAAGGGATGATCAGGGGTCGTCGCAGGGCAAAGATCAAGAGAACGCACGTTTTCCGTGTACCCACAGGAAGGAGCCAGTAGATTTCCAGGTATTGAATACACTTCCTTGGAAAAACCATTGAGTTGTACCGTTGTGATGGGCTTTGCATGCAATGTTAAGATTTATGGATGGATCGGGGGAGAAAGCCATCGTTGGAGACTATCTCTGAGCTGGTTCCCTGTGAAGCTGTCTGAGCCCGCGGAATGACAATCATGGTTTGAAAAGATAACGAACGGTTGGCCTGATCCAATTTGTCATCGACGCCTCGCACATCGCCGCGGATGTCTTGCACGTCACCGCGAACACCCTGTACCTGCCCCTCGACACCCCTAACTCTATCGTTGACGCCCATCACCTTCCCATCAATGCTGTGCGTCATCTTCAGCTGCTCAGCAAATGCCATCCGTGCCTCTTCTTGCGTCAATTTGTCCAACCTCTCCAAGCTGTCCTCGATGTCTCCGTTTCCCGTCAACTTCTTAAAATACGTTTCTGAATAGCCTGTTAGCGAAAATGGCAAGTATACGTATACACCCCATCAACTCACTGATTCGTCCACGCCTCACTTCATTTGTCACGATCGCAAGGATGGTCAACACCTCAACCATAATCCCTACGATTATGTCGCTCATAGCGACAGTTGGCGTGATGCTATTATATATCTCCAGCCGGCGGAAGAAAAGTTCAATGTGGTTAAAGCTGTCGATCAGCTTGTCTTGACTAGCGCTAGAATCTTTAGCCGCCTGGCCCCAGCGGTCAAAATAGGTCGCACGATAGAAAGTTGTAGGAAACTAACCGAAAGGAGAACGCCGATCCCTGCGAAGATTACACTTGCTGGTGGGAATGCCTGTAAATAAATATCAAGGCAAAATTCCCCGCGAAATGTGTTAATATTCACCAGCCCAACGCCCTGGCCAACGGTCTCGGAAAATGAGTACAATACATTCACAGTTGGGGCAACCCATTTTGTGAGCCTGTCGTCGGAACTTTGAGATTGGCTGAATGCGGGGACTTGTTCCCGAAGGACAGCGAGGACAGCCTCGGGGGATTCGCAGGATTGAAGGCTGGGAAGGAGCGGATGCGAGGCTAGGTCGTCATTGGTTTTACATTTGTATGATTCCAAAGAAGCGTTGAAAATGGACGCAAAATTGGACTGCGAGGTGGATGTGAAAGGGGCAGTCGGGGCAGTTGACATGAAGGATAGTGGAGAAGAACAAATTCGGATTTAAAAAAAAAGGATAGTTGGAGAAGAGGCGGCGTCGATAAATATCGATAAATAGGCGCCCCAACTCCCAAGGGCGACCTAATTCCGTGACAGCGCACTGGCACGGCCCCCGAGCGTCGAGGCAACCGCCGCCCGAATGACAGCTGATTCAAAAATCGTAGACGTTTCCCAGAAATTTCGCACAGAAATTTCGCACATGTCCACGTAACAATTTCACACAACACTGCCGATAATTTAGCCAAAACGGGCAAGACCCAGATGCAGCAACACGTCGCTCAGCAAGATGTTTGCCTACCCATTCCGGCCATTCGCACGCATCACCATGTCAAACTATTGCCATGTCATCCAAGCAGCTGAGAAACAGCTCCTAATTAATATTGTTCGTCAAGTTGCGCCGCTTGCGTGGCTGCTTGGGCACGTTGGGTACCTCCATGTCCCCTGATGAGGGTATAGCACCCTGCACAGGGCCCGGATTTTCCAGGGGCGTGGCTGAAGGAGATTGCATTCTCCATGCAGCCGAGCTTGTACAGGGTCTTGAGGGGCAGGTGGAGGAGGCACAGGACCAACTCTGAGGAGGTACCTTGCAACCCTGGCGCGTGCATTATTCTGATCTAGTGTCATACCAGTGTACAGCAAGAGGTATTTGATCGCTCGTCCCAGTGCCTCTCATATACCACCTGCTTGGAAATTGGGCCTGAACTTCCTGTTCTTGAGACTAGACATGGCATCTACTGTGTACTGTGCTATAGTATTACCTGCACAGACCTCGGAGGAGTCGGGAGGTCCATGAAAGCGGACAACGGGGGCGAAAGGGCGATGAGCTTACAACGGCGCTTTAACAATTAGGTCAAGGGCCATCATATCCGTGACTGACAAGTTCCGAAGGTCCCAAGTTTTTCTGCAAGACGTCTACGATTTTCGAATCAGCTGGAAATTGAAATGCCCGTGGTCACCCGTCAGCGAGAAGTTCTCCTAATCAGATTCTTGCCTGTATTCTCACAGCAGTCCAACGACCCCAATCTGACCAACGCAGTGACATAATCAAGACTTACTCGGGCTCATATTCTTTCGTCAAACTGTGCTTGCACACCCTCGTGTACCCAGCTTGGCTGCAATGCACTCGGGTTTTATCTTTGTTCATCAGAGCTAGCTCGGTACTGTAATTGACGACGGTAAAGCCCAGGGCGCCGGGCGGAACAGAGGATCTGAAATACGCGCGGCGTGATGTGTAACTGAATATCTACATCACGCTAGGCCACTCGCCCTAGATGTCGGGTTTTGTCTGGTGGAAATGACCTCGACCCGTCCCAGCCTCCACCTCTGAGTCTGCTCCAACCGGAACGGGTCCTGGCGGCTTCTATCACACGCTTTGATCACTGTTCAACAACTTAGGTATCATTCTGTTCTTTCTCGCCCGTCCTAAACCCGAGCCCTCCCCACTCGTCCTCAAGGCACGCTTATTCCCTCTCGCGTGCGCGATAATCACACATGCAACCTCTCGCCACCGGGCCCCACTCATCTATCCAGCATACGAAGCGCCATGCGCGCATCATCAGTGGTCCTGAATCGTAAAATGCACTGCGAGGATCTGAGCGCCCCAGAATGGTAGCACTGCCATTCGTCACAAGACATTAGGTGAGCCTGAGCTAGGAACGTACGAACTGTTGCAATGTTACGCCAAACGGTACTGTATGCAGAGACCGACATAGATACCCAAGGCGCAAGATCGATGTCCAACGCCGCCTAGAGCGGGCGGAATCCGTGTGGCGCACCCTGGCGCACTGCGCGGAATGCGTCTCCTGTACTTGCAAACTCGCAAATCCATTCAAAGCTATGCTCTCGTAAGTTACCCATCGATTTACTGGGCAGCGATTACATACTGTGCAGACTTCAATGTCATAGCCAAGTCAGCTCCAGAATCTGTAAGAGATGTGCGAAAGATATCCGTAGGCAAGCTGACCAGTCCAGAGCACGCGCTATGGCTCGCGCGAACTCTTAGAGGATTGCGCTACAAGTCGCCGGATCGAGTGATTTCTCGGGCTCTACGGCGTTCCCTGAAGTCCCGTATGGATGGTTCATCGCAAGTCTGATGCGCAGAGTTCGCCCCCGGACCGTGATGGGAACTCATTGGTGAATGCTCAATATTTGCTCGACACAATCCTCGTTCGAATATATGAAAAAATGCGTATTTTGACTCGGGACCGATAATAAGTTCGCTCAGAAAGCTCAGTTACTCGAGAGAAGGGCGAGAGACATACGTATCACGAGCCACTCGTACTTTCCGAGCGATTCCAGTGCCTCCAATACTCCCTCTTGCGTAGTCTTGAGAGGAAAGTTAGACCATTGCCCCCCGTCCCCCGGTTCGTATTCTCGTACTTCCGAAACATGATGATCTCCTGCCCCAGCACGCGAGGAGGCTTCTCTGTATATGTATGCGCTTAACGCCATGCACGTCCGAAAAACCATGTGTGCGCGTCTTCCGTACAGTTGAATGAATATACGAGTGACCTCACCAAAATGTTGGAAGACGGGGCGGATGTTGGCTGTGACGGTATTTGGCAATAGTTATTGGTGCGATGGTCGTTGTCGAGGAAAGATTCGTCCCGGTGCTTTGATCGCTTGAGGAAATGAGGATGGATGGGCATGACAGGGCATATTAGTTAGGCTCGATGGGAAGGATGATGAAATAATAATAAAACTGGTAGGTCCACGGGTGGTGTGGATGCGCAAGTTACTTGCGTGAGCGTATGTCGCGTCGTTGTCTGAAGCCTAAGCAGTTTCGTCGGGTAGGGCGTGATTAGCCCAATTTTTCTCTCCCTCCGCGAGAGGACCACCTTCTAATTCGGGCATAGGCGACGAGGAGCTTTGAGAAGTTCAGAACTGAAATTCTTGTTCGAACAATGGAAGAAGAGAATGATGATGTATTGGTTAAACTTTGAAGGCGCTCGGGGAGTGGGCACATCGGGTCTTTAGACGGCTTAGATTGACTCGGAACACACACGTTCGGTCATTCGGTGACGCAAACGTGTTTGTGTGTATTTGGTAGGTAGAAACGTAATATATTAGGCCAACTATCCGCCGTCGTCTCTGCTCTCCCCGTCCCCGCTCCTTCGCTCGCTTGTTTCGCCTTTTCTCCTCCCGCCGTTCCCATAGAACTCTCGCAAACCTATCCGGAGCCGTTGATGACTTAGCTCTTCACAGGTCACCGCCGTCTTGCAACTAATTATTCACAGCGACTCAGCAGTGACGCCCCATTCTATATCAGACGTTCCACACTTGTAAACACAGTCTGGTCACGTCGGGAGCGTGCAATGCTACAGAGTTCTCCTGCCCTCCCGCGCAGCCGTGTCTTAGCCGAGCTAGAAAACTCCAAGTGCTTTACGCAACTGTATACTGTATACTGTACACCGCACGGTAATACTTAGACGAATAGAATCATGATAGCGCCAGCCTCGCAGCGCAATGATACTCGGTTTAACCTTGCAATACTAAAACGATAAGCAATATATTAATGATGTTTGGGTTGATTGGGAATGGGCCTGGGATTGATTAATTAATTGATTAGCCCCGGGATTGTTCGAACCGGGATATCGACCGAGCCACCCGTTTCACTGACATCCTGTCCGTCTCAAGCAGCCCAGCCTCGCCCTCGCGGTTATCTCTCACCTTTGATTGTTATCGTGCGTGCTTATAAGCCACTCCCATGGCTGTGCTTGTGCGCCCAGTGCCAGACAAACCCGTTGCTCGAGGCAGTGTCGCTCTGCCGCCCTTCCCGGCGTTCCCGCGACGCACCGCACTGTGACTGTAGGTTAACGTTTCTACTTGATGCCCACTCCCTATCTCAATCTGTCCTATCAAAAACTATATGACATTGACCACACAACGCCCTTCGCCTGGCTTGTTCCTTACTAATACTCTCAATACTCTCAATCAGATAATCTGAGACACGCCAATATTCCCACCTCTGAGCGCTGAGGGGCACCCTGACGTTCTGGAGCAGATAAGCTGTTCGACATCCATCTCTAGCCTACATTTCTTTCGCGTACATCACCGTGTATCTCAAAGTTGACACATGTGGCCCCTACAAAACGGATAGCAAGGAACGTGTGGTCAGAGATGTGAGTAAGTTCTTCATGTCTAGTTTGGTACGGGCACTTGCCGTTGTCACATAGCACGTAGGGGAGATCACGAGAACCGGCCTTCGGTTTATAATCTTCCTTCTCTTTAACTTCTCCATCCCTCTTCTTTCTTAGATATCCCAGTATGTCCTTGACGCCCTCAGGGTCCCCAGCCGTAGCGCGACCGCTTGTACAGTCAATGACAATCGACCATGGTGCAGAAGGATGAGAGGATATCAACGCCGCAACATGATGTGGATTGTCCGTATCGCGAAGGTGCAGAAGGTACTGTCCAAGATTGTGTGTATTTGGTGTAGGAAAAACGGTGCGCGCGTGCGAGGGAAAACGAGCGCGGGGGTATATTGCGAGGGTAAGGGTTGTGGGGAGTGGGCAAACGCGCGAGGGTGCCCGGGTGTAAATACATGCACTATATACTGGAAAATGTGTCTATGGCAGCACGAATGGAAGGGAATTAGAGTATGACATTAAAAATGGGACTAAGGGGACTAGGGCGCTGGAGCGCGTGAAGCGAGCCGCGCGAGCTCGATTTCAACATTCGGTCCGCGTTGGGTGGAGCATTTTCGATGACCTCCAGGTTAAAGTTGAGTGGAAAATTGGACGCGCCCCCCGGTGGATAAGAAACAGAGAGAGCAGCTCGTAGCGCGGGCAAGGGCCGTATTCGAGGGCGTTGAGGACGGATTGTGACTTGAAGTCAATAAGCCAGTGAGTGGCCCATCTGCGATCTCAGTGCAATTGATCTTTTGAGAATATGTTGGTACTGTAGCCAATTTGGTGCTCAACTTCGTGACTCAGGCCTGTCAATCGACAGGCGTTCCTTAAATCCTGCGTATCCAGCTATTCCCTGTTATTCCCAGCTCTTCGGAAAGTCCGGCCCTGTCGCTACGACCGCCCAAGTCGTCGCTTAATGTATCCGTGTGAACTCCCTTCCCTTTCCGTGCTGTCCCACCCTCGGCAACGTCCGATGACATGCCAACGTCGTCTCTCACGACGTGCAGCTGTCATGCTCACTGTCTCTGACAGTGAGCACACATATCTCCATCCCTCCCTTACAAAATATGTAACATATATATATCATCGGATTTGTTTCAATGAATAGAATGCAAATATAACACTTATAAGTCAAAATAGTCTGATTTTTGAACCACCTCAACCCCTGGGAAAGTAAGGCCAGCTAACCGGATCTGTGCCACCCGGAATTCCCAACATTCCCTACACATTTCCAAACTCGGCAACCTCTGACACATGACTTCATTGTCTCCCACGCTGTCAAGCACATTTGCTCATTATCTCTGACAGTGAGCACATCATTTTTCACTTATCCCTTTGCTCCCTCATAAAATATACAACATATATATACCAATGGGTTGTATTGATGAGTAGAATACAAATATAATGATTATAAATTAAAATAAAGTGTTTTGTGAGCTTCAGAACACTTAAACTGTCTGAATCAAGAATGGCCATTTATGGCAGAAATAGAACAGCCAAATCTCTGAAAATCTTTGTGAAGATAGATAAGATCAGACACTAGGGGGTTCTCTGCCAACTCTAAGCAATCCAATAGCCAGTTCTAAATTATTCAATCAACTTTACAATTAGATCAGCTTGAATAACCTAAGATCTGCTAATCAGATTTCTTAGAGTTGGCAGAGGACCCCCAGACATTTGATCTAATCTATTCCCACAAATATTTTCAGAAATATAGTGGTTTTATTGGTAAAAATATGAACAAAGTCTGATTAACTGCTGAAACACTAACACTAATCATAAACTAGTTCTTGTGTTACAGTAGTTAATCAGACTTTGTTCATATATTTACCAATAAAACCGCTATATTTCTGAAAATATTTGTGGAGATAGATGAGATTAGATGCCTTAGGGTCCTCTGCCAACTCTAAGAAATCTGATCAGCAGATCTTAGGTTATTCAAGCTGATCTAATTTTAAAGTTGATTGAATAA